>LVTN01003181.1:0-23512 GCA_001649415.1 Musa itinerans
GTGGTGGTGTTGTGGAAAGTGAGTTAGCCGCAAGTGCCACTTATATATCTGCAGCCTCTGCCCTTATGAGCTAGTGCCTTATATCTGCCGCAGTCCTTGGCCAACTTTAGTAAGTTTAAGCAGTTGAGTTACAAAATCTATATGAGTGGAACGCTAGATTCAATTACTTCTTTCGAGTAAGGGCCTTTGGGTGACTCAATTCCTATCTTAATGCAGTGTGTACAAATCTACAAGCGAATAAGAATAGCTGGCTGCAGTGAGATAGCTTATAGGTGTAGCTCCCGACGACTACGAAGAAAGCACTTGTTCTGTTCGAAAGTGCTGGTGTTGCGGAAGAAGAAATTCTATCAGAACCACTAAAGTCAGCAGCAATTCTAGTTATTGTCAGAAAAAGAAAAGAAGAAAGATCCACCTTTGAGGCGCTAACGGGAGCTGCAAGTTCGTTTTTGTCTTTCTTTTGAAACTACTTCTTCTCTTGTCGATGTATACTTTACATCTTAATCTTCCGCTTCAGATCCAGCTACTTCTGGAACGCCAGGAACAAGGGAGAAAACGGAAACAGGTCATTCTCCACGACAAGAAAGAGAAACCCAATCACACCCATATAATGAATGGAATCTTTTGAGTCGGCTTCGGCAGCATATCCTTATCCAGCCAGATCTTGCTCAACCTTACACCTACCTGACACCTATGACTCTCTGAAACCTTATAAGTGGAGATAGTGCCAGCAACAAAAGAAGGAGTTCAATGAAAGGAAAGGTAAGGCGCTAAGCAAGTGCAATTCCGGGGCGAACTGTTTGACAAGGTTCAAGTTCCAGTCCTTTTTTTCCGCTTAAGTTGATGCAAATCTCAGTGCAAGTTGACGCAGCAGCAAGCGACGAGAGAATGGGTTTGGCAGCCCTGACGCGCCAGCGAACACCAAACAAAGTACTTTTGTTCATAATCATAGTGAATAAGGGGGTACACGATCTAGTTTCATAGAGGTGGCTAACAACCCCAAAAGAAAAAGAAGGCTAAATGGAATCTTATAGAATATAATAGAAGCAAAACAAAGCGAAAAAGCACTAGAAAATGCTACTCGCTTTTCCAATATGTAGTTTCCCAGAGCCTAGATCAGTTTGACATCAGAAGTACCATGACCAACGTAGACTCTTTAGACACCTTCTTAACTAGGGATCCAAACAAAAGAAGGTATATCTTGGTTACTCTCGGTAGAGCAGATTCTACTCCATAGAGAGCCGCCTTGGACATAGAAGAATTCGCTTAAAGGTTTAGTAAAGCTATTGTTTGCCAGTCCATTATTGTGGCCAAAGAGAATAATAGGTTGGAGCCAAAAAAGGATCTTTCGTGTATAATATTGTAGCAACCTTATCTATAGGTGTATTCCAAGAAGACTCCGGCAGAAATGGGTCACATAGAAAGAAGCAAAGGAGATTCCTTTGAAGTACAATGAAGAATTTGCTACCATCAAAATACCAAGCTCCACCTTAAAACAAAGAGAACCTAATCAAACCATTTGGGAGCAAGAGCCGAGAAGAATAACAAGAATATATACTATATAAAGGATGCTACGCAAAGGGAAGGGGATAGAGGAATAATGACCACGGAATTAGTAAGTAAGGCTACAGATTGTTGTTGCACAAAAGGAGGAAGAACAAAAAGCTCTAATATCATAAACCTAGAGGATATCTAGTTTGTTGCACAAGCAAATCTAGAGCAGTAATATGGACAGAAATGACAAGAGGAGCGAAAGGGAAAAGCGCTAACCTTTTGATAGTTTGCTTTTAGAATACCCATAGAAGAGAAAAAAGCAGGCTACTACTTTTGAGACAATAAGGACATTCAGTGGAAACATATGTGTATTTATACAAAAAGGAGTGGAGGCCCTTTCCCTTTTGGACTCTACAGCGATCCCCATCTAAAACAAATGAGATGTGGGAAAACCTCAAAACACAGCAGGAGCACTGGGATAAAGCAAAAGAGGAGCGGAGCAGGTCCAACTTTATGCAGCTTGGCCTCTCAGTGCAATCATTAGTGGTTTTTCTTTGTCAAGTGGAATTCCATTTACCTGTTCTAGTGCAAGTGCATATGAATAGGAGCCTTATGAATGGGTGTTACAAAAGGAAGAAAAAAGCACAAAAGGAGGCGACAGCCTTCAAGAAAATAAGGAGCCCCACACACCAAGGGAAGCTAAAACACACAAAGAACTCTTTGAGTAAAGGGAAATAACCTTGAAGCTGGCGGGGGGATTGGATTCATACCGGCCTGAGACAAAGGGCCAGGAAACGAAAGATGGACTATAGATGAGCAGGACGAGAAGCAGGAAGAAGGCAACAATGGAACTAGCAGAGCAACAGCCATCTTCACACAAAGCTATCGACTCCTTTGAATGATGAGAACACCAAATAAGGCTTCCGGAGTTGTGATTGAGGTGGAAGGAATATACTCCTTTTTTAGAGTTTGACGGAAGAAATAACAATACAGCAGGACTGCTTTTCTGGTATAGAGTTGTGTAGTTACTTTAGGTGGGAAACCATCTCCCAGAAGTAGTAAAGAGGAGGTAATATAGGAGGGAGAGAATAAGTCATAACGGCAGAAAAGAGACAAGGAAACAGCTAAAACCAAACACTACAAAAGATCGATCAAATTCCCTAATTTGTGGATGGTATAGCAATTGTCCTCCGTAAGATCGAGAGTAACCGGGGATCTTGCAGAGTAACAATTTGAAGAAAGTATATCGATAGTACATTTACTAGACTTGAAACAGTCACTGCTTATTTTTTATATCCTTACTTTGAGTCTGAACCTCTCCTTTTCACCGAACACGACTTCCCCATATCTTGATGCTTACCTATTACTTGCTTCTTGCGCAGAGTATATAAGTCCGTAATATTACCCAGCTGCTTCTATACGATTGAAAAGTATTCTTTTTACCTGAATAGAAGTTCCTTCCCGCTTCAAGTAACAGGATCCGGATCTAGAACAAGCAGGCTATAGAGAAGAAGGATAAGACTCGGGATCATAATCCGTTCAAAAGGTAAGGTCTGAAGAATCAATAGAATCAGCAGTTTGAGTGAAGTCAACTATAGTATAAGCTAGTGAAGAATTAGTGGAAAGAGAAGGAGCTGGCAAGTTCATAATTCATTCTTTTTCTTTGTTTGACTCGGTCCTCGGCCCAACTAGTCCTGTGGTTTCGGGAGCTCTGTGCTCTCAATCATAAGTGAAAAGCCTGGAAACTCAGAAGAAGGGTTTATGCTACTTACTAGGCAGGGTGTCATATAGTTAAGCGACTTGAAAGAAGGGTTGAAAGCAAGCCCGTGCTAAAAAGATGAAATTCCATTCTGCACAAAATAGGGAGTCTTTAGTTAGAAAGTAAGCAGTTAGCGCTAAGTCAGCAACGGAACCAGCAAACGGTTCAACAAGGTCCATTTCCGTTTCATCCCTATGTTTAAGCTGGATCATCGGCAGTTAGAAAGTAAGGTGGTGTGGCGATGAGAATGAATAGGCGGGGTGTCAGCCGTGAAAAAGTATGCTTATGAATGAATGGCAAGTCACTGTTCTAGTTTCATCGTTTAAAGATGCTGTTCGAAGAAAGTCTCCTTTTTGAGTTTGGTTCTGAAAGGGGAGTGATTGTGTCAGTAACTCGCTAACGCCGGTGTAGCTGAAGAAGAAAATACTGACTTTGATGCCCTAATCCTAAGTTCATGAGTTTCATCGTAAGCAGTGCGAGTGAAAGCTACTCAAGAATCAGAAGCGTCCCAGATTATAAGCTGGATCTGGTGATGAAGCCGAAGCCGAAGAGTGAGTAAGCTCTTTTGAAACAAGTAATGGCGAAGCCGAAGATGGAGCTAGATCATAAGTATGCACTTTTCCTGGTTGATTTGACTCATAGCTTCAATCTTTGACTGGTTTACTCGGGGTCGGGAGCAAGGTAAGTTTTCATTTCATTCTATCTAGAATCCGCAGTGACTTTTCTTGTTGTTGGCGAAACTGGGTATCAAGCAATCGATTACTCAAGTTCTGTTTTCGGGGTATAGACCCACGGAGTGGTAATCAGGGGAAGAGATAGATGAAACAAAAGAGAGAGCTGAAATTACTACTTTTGCTTGTGCATTAGAGAGTTTAGCGTAAGGAGTGTCAATTCCAATAATTATATGTGGTAAAGCAGTGAAATGTTGATTTGTGTTCTCCTCGGCCCAAGAAGTCCCCTTACTTGAAGTCTAGGCCAGGCCCTACTGAAGAGCTGGAAGTCTTGTGTTTGAGGGAAAAGCGTGAAAGCCAACACCTTGTAGTGATCCAAGTCTTGTTGGTTTGCGAGGAAAGGAAATCAAAGGCAGACCCAACGGAAGATGGCTTAATTAAGAGAACGAGAATGGCAGTGATAGGCTTGGCTGCCAGCAGTGGTGAAAGAATTTCCCTTCATCCCGCCCCGTCATCAGCATTGAAAGAAGAAACTGTAGACTTGTAAATGTTGACCAGCCATAGAGTCATCTATCCCCTATTATTTGTATAGGTTCAGGAAGATTCAAAATGTGCTAGGTTTCACTGTCCAATGCTTATCTTTCTTCTGCTTCTCTTGTTCCGTATCTGGGTATAGCAATATTCTCTCTTGTTCCTTCTCCGGGTACGGCTTCCTCACTTGCGACAATAAACACAGAGAAAAGTGAAGCAAGCACTTAAGAGTCAAGCACAATAGCAGCTACTTACTTTTTACTGTCCGGAAAGGCTTTTACAAAGAGTCTGGGCCGAGCTGGACCTGGCTGATTCTATTGAAACTTCTTATACTGACTTACTTTCGCCAACACTGAACTTATCGGTTAATGCAAGATGGAGAGTATGTTCGCGCCTAGTTCTTCTTGTCTTGTTGAATCCTTTTCCTCACCTGCTCTTTCAACAATAACTCCCATGGAATCTATTTATTGCCTTGGCACTCAATTCTATTACTTATCATTACTCTCTTGTTTAATTCCTATATAAGTAATATTACTCACAATAAGGACAACCAACGCGCTGAGGAAGTTATCTACTCATATTCTTGACTTTGAACTTAAGCAGTGCTGCAATATGCAAATTCTTCTCGATAAACAGATTCAACAGTCCTAATTAATAGCGGAAGTCGGGCAACTTACTTTCTTGTCGGCTTCTGTCCCTACTCCTGTGCTTACTCTGGCTCTGCATTAGCGGAACCTTCAAAGAATGCTTAAACTCAAATTTGTGAAAGAATGATTCCAGGAGTTTTAGAATAAGTGTGACTCAAATCTGAATAAGAAGGTCTGCTATAATCTCGATAAAGGAAATCGAAAGTGCCTAATTCTGGTATCAAACAAAAGAAGAAAACCCGGAAGGTATCAAACTACTCTCCGTTAATTGAGATATAGTGGGTTTCCAGCAGTGTCGAAAGAAAGAAATCTGTCACCATCAGTCAAAGCTAAGGTACCTAATGCACTAGATCGGACCCGGCTAATAGATATTAGAATGCGCTACCAATTATGTATTAGGGCCTACTCGATAAGCAAAGGGAAAGGCAAAGCCAATTACCGAACCAACATAGAAAGGTACCCTTGATGCGAGGCGAAGGGTTCTTCCCCGACCCTACTAATTAGATCTTATCCCTACGACTTATCCCTACTAAATGAATGATTTCTCTTTCTATAGAATGACATTTACAATAGCTCTTATAGTAAGTTGAGAGAACCAGTCCTGTCTTAGGTAGAATATATTACTGGCTTTGTTGCGAGGTGTGAGCGAGGAAAGTCAACTATCTGCTTGTCGTCTTGCCCTTACTTATTAAGGCTGTTTGTTTAGTAGCAGTTGTTACGGAGTCCTGTATTCATGGCGTTAGTTCGACCTACTTTAGAAATAGAAGATATAATTGGATTTGGGATGGCGCCTAGACCAGAGGAGAACCTGTCCGTGGTAGTCAATTAGGGAGTATCAGTGAAAAAGTATGAATTCCACTATGCTTACTGAGACTTTCCAAGAGTGGAAGGAATGAATATGCTCCGGGCCAAGCAACTCCTTAATTGGAATTGGACTCTCGAGCATATAATCTAACCTCTGATGTAGTTAAGTGCTATCTTATAATAAGCTACTAATTGGAATTCAAGCCGGGCCCGGGTTTTGATGAGTGACTGGGTTGGTTCAGAGCAAGTAGGCGAGAAAGAGAGCCCGCCGGGCAGGAAAGAATCTAGTCATCAATAAGAGAGGTGAGTGAGTCATCGATAAGAGAGATGGTTAGGCGCAGGAGACACTAAGGCTTAACCGCAGAGGTGGGCAAGGGATGCAGTTCTTGAAGAATTAGCCCGGTAAGATGGATATGGTATGGGTAACTAACCTATGGCTCCGTCCTTTAAGAAGAGAGTTATATACTTCCTAGGCCTTGTTGCTCAGGTAGCGGCGTATACTAATGCAGAGAATGGGTCATAGGTTTCTATAGGCTTCTACTTAATGCTACTGTTGCTAAGGAGTTATATACTAATTGCTACTGAGTTATGCCCTGTTGCTATAGTTGCTAAGGCTATTAATAGTACTTATGGGCCTTGTTGCGGTGGTAGCTAAGTATACTGAGTTATGCCTGGGTGATATAGTTGCTAAGGAGGAAAAGAAACAATATAGCTACTGTAGCTAAGGTAGCTAGGGTTATATTATTCTAGTTGAATTCTCATTCTTCTACTGGATCTGCTAGCCCTATTCTTAGTCTTCTACTGGGTGCTGAATCTTGGTCACACGTTCTTCTATACCTCGTGCTCCTATAACTTAATTAACTTCGCTCAAGTCTGGTGTTGGCTTGGTAAATCTCTTACAGGCTTTGATCTAAGTCAGGAAGTAGGAAGATCTTTCGTAGCTGTTGGAATACCTTTGAAGGTAAGTCCTCTGCTCTGGGTGGTCACTAATCCTTTCAATCCATATGGTAAACTAAGAGAATCACCAGTTCTAGGTCAGCGGTTCAGTTCAGTAAGTGGCATCCATCCTATAATAAGATAGAATTCATTTTCTTTGTAATTTATTAGAATGTTTGTATACTGAGTGTGTATAGGGTAAAGATAAGTCATTTATCATCTGAGTGGCCAAGCTACGACTACAAACGGCCAAACAACTGGAGCTTGTATATAAGGGTTAGCAACTCATACTGGTTTTCGGCATTAGTAGGAGTTATATCGATCCTGCCCCACCTATAACTGATAGATCTGCTATGAAAGATAGTAATTCATTCTTTCCTCAATTAGTTACAGCCATTTTTGTTACATAGAATATATAGCATTTCTAGTGGTCTCATAGAATCAGTAACTACCTTTTCTTGTTGTTGGCGAAACTGGGTATCAAGCAATCGATTACTCAAGTTCTGTTTTCGGGGTATAGACCCACGGAGTGGTAATCAGGGGAAGAGATAGATGAAACAAAAGAGAGAGCTGAAATTACTACTTTTGCTTGTGCATTAGAGAGTTTAGCGTAAGGAGTGTCAATTCCAATAATTATATGTTGTAAAGCAGTGAAATGTTGATTTGTGTTCTCCTCGGCCCAAGAAGTCCCCTTACTTGAAGTCTAGGCCAGGGCCCTACTGAAGAGCTGGAAGTCTTGTGTTTGAGGGAAAAGCGTGAAAGCCAACACCTTGTAGTGATCCAAGTCTTGTTGGTTTGCGAGGAAAGGAAATCAAAGGCAGACCCAACGGAAGATGGCTTAATTAAGAGAACGAGAATGGCAGTGATAGGCTTGGCTGCCAGCAGTGGTGAAAGAATTTCCCTTCATCCCGCCCCGTCATCAGCATTGAAAGAAGAAACTGTAGACTTGTAAATGTTGACCAGCCATAGAGTCATCTATCCCCTATTATTTGTATAGGTTCAGGAAGATTCAAAATGTGCTAGGTTTCACTGTCCAATGCTTATCTTTCTTCTGCTTCTCTTGTTCCGTATCTGGGTATAGCAATATTCTCTCTTGTTCCTTCTCCGGGTACGGCTTCCTCACTTGCGACAATAAACACAGAGAAAAGTGAAGCAAGCACTTAAGAGTCAAGCACAATAGCAGCTACTTACTTTTTACTGTCCGGAAAGGCTTTTACAAAGAGTCTGGGCCGAGCTGGACCTGGCTGATTCTATTGAAACTTCTTATACTGACTTACTTTCGCCAACACTGAACTTATCGGTTAATGCAAGATGGAGAGTATGTTCGCGCCTAGTTCTTCTTGTCTTGTTGAATCCTTTTCCTCACCTGCTCTTTCAACAATAACTCCCATGGAATCTATTTATTGCCTTGGCACTCAATTCTATTACTTATCATTACTCTCTTGTTTAATTCCTATATAAGTAATATTACTCACAATAAGGACAACCAACGCGCTGAGGAAGTTATCTACTCATATTCTTGACTTTGAACTTAAGCAGTGCTGCAATATGCAAATTCTTCTCGATAAACAGATTCAACAGTCCTAATTAATAGCGGAAGTCGGGCAACTTACTTTCTTGTCGGCTTCTGTCCCTACTCCTGTGCTTACTCTGGCTCTGCATTAGCGGAACCTTCAAAGAATGCTTAAACTCAAATTTGTGAAAGAATGATTCCAGGAGTTTTAGAATAAGTGTGACTCAAATCTGAATAAGAAGGTCTGCTATAATCTCGATAAAGGAAATCGAAAGTGCCTAATTCTGGTATCAAACAAAAGAAGAAAACCCGGAAGGTATCAAACTACTCTCCGTTAATTGAGATATAGTGGGTTTCCAGCAGTGGCGAAAGAAAGAAATCTGTCACCATCAGTCAAAGCAAAGGTACCTAATGCACTAGATCGGACCCAGCTAATAGATATTAGAATGCGCTACCAATTATGTATTAGGGCCTACTCGATAAGCAAAGGGAAAGGCAAAGCCAATTACCGAACCAACATAGAAAGGTACCCTTGATGCGAGGCGAAGGGTTCTTCCCCGACCCTACTAATTAGATCTTATCCCTACGACTTATCCCTACTAAATGAATGAGTTCTCTTTCTATAGAATGAAATTGACAATAGCTCTTATAGTAAGTTGAGAGAACCAGTCCTGTCCTAGGTAGAATAGATTACTGGCTTTGTTGCGAGGTGTGAGCGAGGAAAGTCAACTATCTGCTTGTCGTCTTGCCCTTACTTATTAAGGCTGTTTGTTTAGTAGCAGTTGTTACGGAGTCCTGTATTCATGGCGTTAGTTCGACCTACTTTAGAAATATAAGATATAATTGGATTTGGGATGGTGCCTAGACCAGAGAGAACCTGTCCGTGATAGTAAATTAGGGAGTATCAGTTACAAAGTATGAATTCCACTATGCTTACTGAGACTTTCAAAGAGTGGAAGGAATGAATATGCTCCGGGCCAAGCAACTCCTTAATTGGAATTGGACTCTCGAGCATCTAATCTAACCTCTGATGTAGTTAAGTGCTATCTTATAATAAGCTACTAATTGGAATTCAAGCCGGGCCCGGGTTTTGATGAGTGACTGGGTTGGTTCAGAGCAAGTAGGCGAGAAAGAGAGCCCGCCGGGCAGGAAAGAATCTAGTCATCAATAAGAGAGGTGAGTGAGTCATCGATAAGAGAGGTGGTTAGGCGCAGGAGACACTAAGGCTTAACCGCAGAGGTGGGCAAGGGATGCAGTTCTTGAAGAATTAGCCCGGTAAGATGGATATGGTATGGGTAACTAACCTATGGCTCCGTCCTTTAAGAATTGAGTTAATACTTCCTAGGCCTTGTTGCTCAGGTAGCTAAGTCTACTAATGCAAAGAATGGGTCATAGGTTTATATAGGCTTCTACTTAATGCTACTGTTGCTAAGGAGTTATATACTAATTGCTACTGAGTTATGCCCTGTTGCTATAGTTGCTAAGGCTATTAATAGTACTTATGGGCCTTGTTGCGGTGGTAGCTAAGTATACTGAGTTATGCCTGGGTGATATAGTTGCTAAGGAGGAAAAGAAACAATATAGCTACTGTAGCTAAGGTAGCTAGGGTTATATTATTCTAGTTGAATTCTCATTCTTCTACTGGATCTGCTAGCCCTATTCTTAGTCTTCTACTGGGTGCTGAATCTTGCTCACACGTTCTTCTATACCTCGTGCTCCTATAACTTAATTAACTTCGCTCAAGTCTGGTGTTGGCTTGGTAAATCTCTTACAGGCTTTGATCTAAGTCAGGAAGTAGGAAGATCTTTCGTAGCTGTTGGAATACCTTTGAAGGTAAGTCCTCTGCTCTGGGTGGTCACTAATCCTTTCAATCCATATGGTAAACTAAGAGAATCACCAGTTCTAGGTCAGTGGTTCAGTTCAGTAAGTATAGGGTAAAGATAATTCATTTTCTGTGTAATTTATTAGAATGTTTGTATACTGAGTGTGTATAGGGTAAAGATAAGTCATTTATCATCTGAGTGGCCAAGCTACGACTACAAACGGCCAAACAACTGGAGCTTGTATATAAGGGTTAGCAACTCATACTGGTTTTCGGCATTAGTAGGAGTTATATCGATCCTGCCCCACCTATAACTGATAGATCTGCTATGAAAGATAGTAATTCATTCTTTCCTCAATTAGTTACAGCCATTTTTGTTACATAGAATATATAGCATTTCTAGTGGTCTCATAGAATCAGTAACTACCCAACCATAGGCTCTTTCTTCCCTTGAAAACTACTTAGTGAAATTCCTAGACCTCGTCTCAAAGCAAGTACTTTACCTCGACTCAAAGCAGTTTCATCTATCTGAATTATGTGTTATGACCTTCTCCTTCTTCTCTGGGTCTTCAGCTCTTAGTAGCTTCTCCGGGTTATAGGCTATTGTCAATTACATCTTATAATAGGAACAGATATAATATAGTAGGGACCAAGCAACCGTAGTAGGGACCAAGCAACCACGGCACGGAGGAATTGAATTGGAAGACATAGCACCTAGACTAAACTAGAACAACAAGTGATCTATTTATCATTGATTAACACAAGCACTAGAACCTCCCTCTTGCCCACCTGGTGCTCTATACAAACCTATAGTACTTAAATCCAAGTTTGAATTAATGAATTGAACTCATATACCTATAGCTATTGTTTGTAACCTGTATTCATGGCGTTAGTCCGATCCACGGGTGCCTCTATTCATTCTTAGATAAGTCTCTATTAGTTTCACTTTACCCGATACGAGTTGAACAAGCACTGCTTACCCTTCTTTGGAATCTTATGAGACTTTACCTGGACCTGGCAATACTGAGTGCTTCAGTCCAAAAGGAGTGGAACTTGCTGCTGGCTCCGTAGTTGCTTGTCTGGTGACTTCCCTGGGCTTCTATACCGACACACAGTATAAGAGCAGAACCACTTTAATGCAATCTTATAATAAGAACAGATAGATACAAGCAGCCTTAATAAGGAAGGGCGAGTTCCTACTACTTAGAATGAAACTATCCGGTAAAGAAATCCACTCTAAAGTAAGAAACATAAGAAATATAATCACAAGTTTATGGAGAAGAAGCAAAAGAAGCAATATAACTATGAGAGTTCCCCAGTTTAATACGTCTGTTGGTGTTGGCTAAGGGTAAGAAGAAATTACTTCCTTTCCTGAGCGCCTAAGTACTGATTGCACTTACTTATTAAGCTACAGGAAAGCACTATTAAGATGGAAGAACACAGGAAGTGTAAGAAGAGATAGAGTTACAGAACCAAGAAGTCAGGAATACAAGTGTCTTTCTTTGGGTGATGCTAAAAGGATAGTTCTGGTCTTGCAAAACTAGAATATCTCTTCATGCCCCAACTGGTAAAATACCCTTAACATCAAATAAGCCTTGAACTCCGATAAGACACTTATACAAAAAAACAAGGGGTAAAACTATCCCTTTCCTAACTGTCAACTCCCTTTACTAGCTTTCTCACTCTTACAGGAACAAGCAATTCTTTGAGGTAAAGTATCAAGTGTAGTTGATAGTAGCTAGTGGAATGATTTGCCAGTAGTTGAGAGTTGATAGTTTGATTCTGGATTTCTTTATAAGTTGACAGAGAAGAAGTATTATAAGTTGACAGAGGAGAAGTAGAGGATAGAGGCCCAGTTGATAGGAATTTACCCACCTAGTAGTAGTCCAGGTCGAGGGAGAGAGAGAACCTATCCTGTTCCGATACACTAGTTGTCGAGCAGTCCCGTTTCATTTGTAGCCGAGGCTGCCAATGAGATATAGGAGCAATAGGTATTATAGCAGATAGTAGCAAGAGTTATAGTAGCTTGAGAGGTTTAGTAGCCAAACACTCGCTTAAGGAGCCCTAGACCGGTTAGTCAAATATGAAGAATGAAACAGTAGGGGCTCTTCGAAGGCTAAGACTGAAACTCAGTAGGCAAGTAGTCAGTATCAGAATTCAACTAGTAAGTAGAAGGCTTTGAATGCGAAAGGAAAGAAAGGGAGAATAAGTTCAATTATCAGCAACAAGTGAGTCTGTTCCGCCAAGCAGCTACTAATAATAATAAGAATTACACTCAAGCAGAGGCAGTGGAGGCAGTCTCAAGTACGGAAGCTGCCCTAGCGCCTGTTCCGAGATACTTTCCTGCTTAGGCAAGCAAGTAGTTCCGATTTTATTCAGTAGAGGGAAGCAGTTCAACTAAGTAGGCAAGTAGGAAAGTTAGAATGAAACTCTAGGTAGATCAATCAGAATTCCACTCATAAGTAATAGAATCAAACAGTGTTGTGCACTTGTCTAGTAGCTACTAGTATTGGTATTAATTCTCTGAGGTACACCTATGACTCCTAGCCTACCTAAATTCTGGATGGAACTGGTGAGAGCAAGAATTCAACTAACACCGATCAGACTCAAGTCACCTAGAAGGGAAAGAATGAAGCAGCTATGAGAATTGAATTAGTAAATATAAGAATGGAACTAGGAGTAAGCCCACCGATAGTAGTGGAGTGGTCCTGTTTCATCTGTATGAGTTAGTTGACAGAGGTAGATTAGCCTCATTCAGTTAGCAGTGCGGGTGCAGTTCCTTCAGTGCAAGAAAGATGAAATTCAGAATTGTTGACATAGGTGCAGGAGCAGGAGGAGAGGTAGGGAAGGTATATAATAAGGCTTTACTTAAGGTTAAAGGGTATACGAGTTAGTTGGGGCAAACAGAGAAGTAGGCTAGTCACTCTGGTACTATACTCTTTGCTATCAGCCAAGTAACTAGACAATCAACGAGCCAGAGGAGAGGCGAGGAAGCTATAAGTACGAAAGTACAGAATTCCACTCACAACTAGGAAGATGAAACTCTAACTCACAACTAGTAGCAGAAGACAACTACAATAAGAAACAACATAAAGTAAAGTATATTTATGTTGAGTTATAGCCGAGTCCTGTGTTCGGCCCACCGATTGCCATTGCCCTAAGTCAACTAGTCAGTAGGAAGCCTACCGATTCCCTGCAGCTAGAGTACTAGATAAGAATTCAACCCTGGGGGTGTAGTAGATCAGAATGAAACTAAGAGGTGAGCTACTGGGAAAGTAAGAATTCAACAAGTAAGACTGAGAATGAACCCAGTGAAACTCAGAATGCAACTAAGTAGTCCTAGAATGAAGCTGGGGTATTGCATAACTAGCTCCTATCTGGGGTGTTACCTACTTACTCCTATCTGGGGTGTTACCCACTTACTTATAAGATCCCAATAGAAAAGGAAATTCCACACTTTCACTAAGGTAAAGAACAGAACTTAACGCTGCCATTGATGGTTACCTTGACCACCCACGCCTATGTCCTTAATGTAATCGCTGCCTATCATTAGTATTCTTATACATTTTCTTAGAAGCTGCATACTTAATCATAGGGCAGAAGGAGAGAAGGGAAGCTGTGTATTTCAAAGCATATAGAAGCCAGGAACCAACCTATACACTTACGAGGTATTGGTATTAAGAGAAGAGATGGGTTGGTATTAATAGAAGAGACAGGACGATCTAGTGCATTCTAACTAAGAATTGAACTCAGGAGTCGGAAAGGACAAGCAACGGCGCAAGACGTTGTACGGCAGCAATGAAATAGTAAGTTATAACGGCCAAGCAATGGCGCAAGCCACTGCGTGGCAGCAACAACATAGATATGTTATTACCAGTTATAAACAAGTCCTGTATTCGCCAACTCATAAGTCGGAATTACAGAATTGAAAGAATCTCCCGAAAGTATGAATTGAACACTCAGTGGAATCTTCCTGCTGTGACTGATTGAGGTCATATCGGGCATAACCTATTCTGTGGAGTGAAATTCTTGAAGATTGGAATCGGGCATAACCTTACTTTAGAACTGGAACTCTACTTGATGATTGGAAGTAGGCAAGGGAATTAAAAAGGGAAGCAGTGAAAATAGTCTCTTGAGCACCGGTGTTAGGTTAGTTTCAAGAAGTAGGCGTAGTGGTTCAGTTGCATCTGTATTAGTTGACAGAGCCAGAGGGTCGAGATGTTAGGAAGAAATGCACTCTAACATCACTTAAGTAGTTTTATGGTAAATCCTTCTAAAAATATATAAATATTCGAAATACAGCATTTGGAGCCTATATCTTTAGGGCATTAATTAAGGGAACCTGGCCAACTCCGATAACTACTAGGGATAGAATTCCAGTAGTAACAGTCGGATAAGAGTTAGATGAGCTAGAGGAGAGAGAGGCAAGGTCAGCTGCTGTCGGGTCATTCCAATTCTGATCTTTAAGGAGGGAGTTGAACTCACTACCTAGCCTAGTTATGTCTTGGTGGTTGGCAATAAAGAGTACTGGGTTGGTTTGCTACTAGTTTCATCCCGATAGTTGTAGTTACTTCTAGTAGTTGTAGTACTGTTGAATCAGTATTCGTAGCCCGAGTTAGATTTTAGTCCAGCCCTGTTAGTGGGGAGGTTCTACTATGGAGTTCAATTAACACTTTCCAACTTATATTATTAGCCTGTTCTATCTTATACCAATACTAGATGCGCTAGCAAGGACTTGCTCATAAAGGGAAGCTCTTCAAGGAGTTTTGGCTAAAGTCAGGGTAGTGGTCCTGTTCTGGTTCTAAAGTCAGGGTAAGGCTAGGTCGGGCAAGAAAGTCATAAAGAGGCGCGAGGTAGATGAGAAAGCAGCTCAGTAGTAAATAGAAGAATGAAACAGTAAGATAGGGAGTCAGAATGAAACTCATATGACCAGAAAACTGATTGAGTGTAAGACTAAGATCAGAATTCAACTAACTAAGGGTAGTAGATCAGAATGAGACAAGCCCCCCGATTGCCCGAAGTAACTAGACCAATACTAGAGGCAGCTGTTGTAAGAGTTGAGTCTCCGCTCTTGAAAGTAGAGTTATAGCTCCATATTCGAATTCTACTGTTACTTGCCCCTTCAAGTAGTGTAGCCATAGTTATAGGAGTCGATTTCAGTTAAGTTCATAGTTGCCAGCTGCTTGGTTCAATAATCATAGTTCGAGGGGCCGCCTACTACTATACTAGTAACTACTAGAGGCCAAGTAACGGATAGGCAAGTGTCACTGTTGGAGGATAGGTTGGCAAAAGAACCATAACTAGGGCTTACCCGAGCCGAAGAGTCTTAACGAGTTATTAGTAAGCCCATCGATTAGAAGTAACTAGACCAATACTAAGATAGAGAGAACTCACTACTACTACTTAACTAGGATAGATAGAACTACTTAACTAGGATAGATAGAACTCATCAAAAGTAGGATAGATTGAACTCACCAATACTAGGAGAGAAGGAAGTAACTACTAGGCTAGTAGAGGGAAGTTACTAGACCACTGATTCCCCACATCTAGTATACGCTTGGTAGTTTCCCTTATATTAAGTCGGTCTCGGAGCCATAGGTAAGAGGTATAGGTGTTGTGAATCCTGTTTTGTTTGAGATAAAGGACTCGATGATCTAGTAATGGCTCTACCTCAACTTCCACTTATGCTCTTTCTTTGAACTCTTGCAACTATTCCCTAGAGAGTAAGCCCACCTATTCCCAGAAGTAAGTAGAAGAGGGTAACTGCGCTCTAAACTAGAAAGTAGGAATTCCACTAGTCAGTATAAGACTAGTCAGTAGAAGACTCAGAATTGAACTAACAAGTGGGAAAGTACAACAGTGCCTAACAAGAATGAACCTAGTATACACGGCTAAGAACCATCCCCTGTAGTTAAAGAATTGACCTCACCAGTAGCTCTATCAGACTGAAACCAGTACTACCAATTGCCTGCATCTGAAGTAAGAATGTCCCTAAGGCAGTCCAAGACTGAAACTCACTAGTACTGAGATCAGATAGCTATTCTCTGAAGCTAGGGTAGGAACTAAGAATTCAACAGTAATGCATCAGGAAGTAAGAATTCCACTCTATACAGACAGAGGCCAAGAGCACTGACAACAAGAATGGAGGCTTAGAGTGGAGGGGACTGCGTAAGAATTCAACCGGGTAGTTACAGGCTATCCGGCCCCAAGTGTAAGGATTCAACTCTATCAACTCAGACTTAAACTCGGTTGAGCTAGTAGGAAAGTGAGAATGAGAGGAGGTAGTTAAAGACTTAAACCAGTGCTACTCAGACTACTCCTATGACTTAAACTCCTATTCCCTATCCTATTACTACTCCTATTCCCTAACCTGTGCTACTAAGACTAAAACTAGTAAGTAAAGGAATGGGACTAGTACTAGTAAGACATCAACTACTAACAATAGGACTACAACCAGTGCTAGATGGATTTGACTCCTTAGCTCCACAGTAGAGGCCAGGCCGGGCAAGCATGTCAAAGGGAGTTTGGCGAGAAGGAGGTCTATTCTTTGACTTATTTGTTGAATTCTTTATCTTCTGAGGAAGCCGAGGTGGGTTAGGTGTTTGACTGAAAGTGGAATCCCTAGTTGAAGCCTAGTCTCCAAGAGAAGTCTCCGGGTTCCAGTCCAGTAGTATACGCTTGCTATTACTTAAGGGCACATCAGAAGAATAATAAATCCAAAATAGACTATATGTGGTTTCTTATTGAAGTTGTCTTTTAGTGTATTGTACGCTTGCCGGAGCCAGAGAGGGATGAGATCGAGGTAAGTTATGCGAGTGTGGTTCAATTGTATAGGAAAGTAGCTAGGTTTGGGTGTTGGTGAGGTCAGTTATGATTATTGGAATACCGGGTAGTTAAGTTCGAGTGGAATACCGAGTTGACAGAGTTAGAGTAGAGGATAAGAATTCATTTCTACCGGACTGCTTAGTCATCTAACTACGTAGCTTGGACCCTTTCCCAACTTAGGAACTATAACTGGTGACTGGCACTTGCCCTCTGATTTGATTGATTTTGTAGTAGGAGTGAAAGGCTTCTACTGCTTTCTTTGATGGATATCGGTCACAGAAGATATGTACTAGATGCAACTCAGTAGTTCAAGAATGAAACTCGGTATGACCCATCTTCGAGCCAGAGAGGGATATTCGGAGTCGAAGTCAGAAGCCGGGTTGTCTAGTATACGCTTGCCTCTGAGTGGCTAGTTGAATGAAAGTACTTGATGCACCGATTTCCCGAAGTAAGGAGTTATGAGTTAGAAGTAAGTTACTAGGCTAGGAAGGAAGTAACTAGTTATGAAATCAGTGACTAGGGTAGTTAATGAAGTTACTAGGGTAGTTGTTGAAGTAAGTTACTAGACCACTACTAATGAAGGGTATTCAACTCTACAACTATAGGCTCGGCTCTGTCAACAAATCAAGTTATGGCTCTGGACTATTCTATTGATGAAACAGGACTACTTAGGGCTTTCAAAACCATGGCAATTACTTAAGGGCATAGGAACTAATTTACCACTATTCCCCTATTCATTCTCAGTCTTATCTAACTTACCGCTACTCTGCAGGGGAAACTAACTCGACTCTGGCTATTAAAATTAAGTCTGATCTTGCAACCGCTTCTTCAGTAGCTAGTTACCCTTTGCCAACAACTATAACGGTACTGGCACCCGAAACTCTACTTGCTGTAGACTGAACTCAAACAGGCTCTTTCCACCTTAATTCTTAAAACACATAGCAAGTAGGCCTACTAACCAAGCAGTAACCACTAAACAAACAAGAATGGTAAAGAACAAGCGTATACAGTTCAAAGAGTCAACTACTCGTATACTTGCTACCCTCTCTACAACTATTGTCTCCTCTCTGCTCTCTATCTGCTTTCTTTGCCTTTGTCTAATTAGTCTTATACTTACTTGTCTTATGAGACCCCTCGGCTCATCTACTGACCTATGGCAACAGGCAACTATGAGCTGAATTAGGCTAATCTAACTCTTTCTCCTATACCGGGGATTCAACTACGAGCCATCAATTGCCAAGTGCTGTGTTCCAGAACTAGTACAACCTTGACTTTCCCACTAGCTCAATCGAGCTTCGTTCTTCGACTGCTGAGGTCAATTCTGTAACTACAAGAGGGGTGTTCTTAGCCTTCTACTTCACTACCCGGTTTCTTTCTTACTTTCCATTGCTTCATAGCTTCCTACTTACCGGTTTCATTCTGATCTTACCTGTGCTTACTGCTGAGTGGAATTCTTGTTGTCAGTGCTTGGCCTCTGTCTTATGAGTTGAAGTCTTGTTGGCAGTTGTTGTAGTCTCATTCCAGTGTGGGGCACTGTTTAGGTCTTACTAGCAGTGGTTTTATTCTACCTATGCCTAGGATCAATCTTTGTGCAGCATTGGTGCCTGTCACTCCCTTATTGAAGTCTTGTTTCAAGTGGTTCCAGTCTGAGTCGACTTAGTTCCCTTCTCTGACTCCCTGGGTTCAATCTTGATGGCACTTGTTCAATCGCTACCCGGTTTCATTCTGATCTTAGGAGCTAGTAATACCGAGTTTCAGTCTTGCCCTCGCCAGTTCCATGCTGCTACTTACCTGTTTCATTCTTATTAATGTCTGTTTCATTCTTTCACTCCTTAGTTTGATTTTGATCTTCAATTCGTTATTCCTAGGTTAGAGTTCAATTCTTTCATTCCTACTTCGGAGGTTGTCTCTGACTTTTCACTAGAACTCCCGACCTATCCTCTAAAGTAGTCAAGTTAGAATATAACTCATATACAAGGGTTACTAAAGAACTGGTATTTCACTCATATGACAAATATTCTGCATGAGACCTAGCCTTCTCAAGCAAACAAATAGTCAACTTCCCTTTCCACTCTAACAAGAACAGGACTTCAACTTATATGCTCTTTTCACTCAGGCTTCTATCTATACCTTCTGGCTCTGTAAATTAATACAGATGGAACAGGACTAGGCTCGCTGACCAAATCATTCCACTATCAACTCTCACCATTAACTTAAGGTAAGGGCAGCTTGAATCTTATGCTCTTTGAACACAAGCTACACTTGATTTCTTTCCCACTCCTCTGTCAACTAACAACTAATACTGATTTCAAGAGCTATACCTCTGGCTACAAATAAGGAGTTCATCGACTCTGCTCTGGCAACCACTCCACTCACTTTGCTATCAGGCAATAAAATACTACAAAGCTAAAAGACAAAGAGAGAAAGCTTCTTCTGTTGTTCCCCGACTCCGGATCCTGTTTCTTATCTCTACGACTACACCATTAACTT
Organism: Musa itinerans; assembly: GCA_001649415.1. Lineage (NCBI taxonomy): Eukaryota > Viridiplantae > Streptophyta > Magnoliopsida > Zingiberales > Musaceae > Musa > Musa itinerans. Next base: position 19,490 of record LVTN01003181.1, read on the forward strand.
CAGGGCAACTGTAAACTCCCTTTCCATACTTTATAACTTCCTAGCTCCACTGCCTAGCAACTGTTGTATTTGAAAGCCAGGTGTGAGTATTGAAGTGAAGAATTTGCCTAAGTAGTAAAGGAATTCAACAAGCCCTGCTGCTGGCTGCTAAACCTCTTTCTCCTCTCTTGCTACTAGACCGACTTAATATAAGGGTCTTGCTCCACTGATCTAACTGCTTCCCTTAATGGTTACCTTGCCGAAACTTACAATAAGGGCCTAAACTCGAAAGTCACTGAAACACGGCAAAAAAGGCAGCAAAGGAATTTCCCCCACCGGTCTGAAACTCTCCCTCTCGGTATTAAACAAGAACTGGAGCTGGCTACTTGCTTCAAGATTCTATCTTACTTGCGGAATTAAGACCTCTGTCAACTAATACCGATGAAACTACTCCACTACTAGTTGGGACTGTCAACCTAGCTACATCCTCTGATTAAACAAGACTAGACTACTACAAGTGGTATAGCATTAGAACCTGGCTCACATTCAACAAAAGCACCCTAACCTGGACTACTAGAACTGGGTATGAAGCCCTGCCGCGCAACGTTAGCAGTTGCTTGGCCCCTTTCCATACTTTATAACCAGAACAGGGGATTCCACTACTACTGAAGGGGATTCAACTCGGGATTCAACAAGAACCAGAGCAGGACTACCAGGTGCAAGCTATAGTACTAGAGCTAGAAACCCAGGGATCAAAGCGCCTTCGGCCCGCATCTAAGTTTTAGTTGAATTCTTGACTGCTAAGTTGAATTCTTTAACTACCTTGTTGCAGTCTTAGCCTTCTACTTACAACTTGTAACTACTGATTGGCAGGCTTACTGTTCCATAATACATAGTGGTATGCAGAGAATTGATACCTATTAGAAGAAGATCGGCACCAGTACTAGTCTTCTACTTACCAGCTCCATTCTCAATTCCCCTTCCTGCTTCCTCACCTTCTACTTACTAGTTACTAGTTTTATTCTGGTTGGTAGTGGTTGTAGTCTTAGTAGCACTTGTTTCAGTCTTTGTCTCACACCAGTTCCATTCTGTGATGGCTTAGGGACATTCTTATTCTGCCAACGTCGTTTCATTCTGACTTTCCGACTAGATGACCTCTGCTCTGGGCTTAAGGCTTAGTACCACTAGTTTGAGTCTGATTGTTAGTGGTTTGATTCTTTCCCTTAGTAGCTCCACTCTTGGACTACCTGGTTGGATTCTGGTTAGCAGTGGTTGCATTCCGACTAGCTCATAACTCGGTCAATTCTGGGAAGTACCAGTTTCATTCTTGGATTTATTACTTATATTCTGTATTTGTAGCTACTAACACCGGGTTTCATTCTTTAACTGTTAGGTGCATTCTTATTGATAGTTGCTTGGCTCCGAGTGGTACTGGTTTTAGTCTTTCACTTATGAGTTTTAGTCTTGCATTCCCTATTAAGAGTTCAGTCTTGCATTCCCTATTAAGAGTTTTGATTTACTAGCTCCATTCTTTGACTCCGACTAGCGCAACCGAGGTTCTCATTCTTAGACTACCTAGGTGAATTCTGACTTAACTACTAGCTATAGCCTGTAACTCCCTTGGGTTCATTCTTATAGTTGCTAGGTTGATTCTTAAAGGTTTGTTTCACTGTTTCAGCCTTCCTTGTTGTTAGGTGTTTGATTCTTAGTTGTACTTGTTGGTAGGTGAGGTGCATTCTTAGCCATATACTTACTGGGTTCATTCTTGTTGTTAGCATCACTGGAGTAGTTCCTTGGCTGATAGCAAAGTAGACTTCCTGTGGCTTTTACTTGTCTACAACTGGAATTCATTCTTATCTTATATAAGAGAACATATTCCACTCGTTTGTACACTCTAACTCTCACAGTAACCGGAGTAGGCTCTCAACTCAACTAAGAGCCAAGCGTATACTCTCACTCTTGCGCAACTATACCAGAATTCTTATACTCTAACTAAGGCTCATATCTAACGGAATTCTTAAAACACATAGCAAGTAGGTGCCAAGTCACTGGGCCAAGTCTACAAGCATATACTCAATAATTGAATGAGTGGGAGCTACCCTATTCTTCCACTTAGTAATTACATTCTAATACTGACCCTGCCCACACCTCTTGAAGAGTATTCTCCTTTCCTTTAACTGCTCCACCTATTACAGCTGGCTCTAAGCTCTAAAACGACTCCTTTATTTGAAAGAAGGGTAAACTCATCTACTTTTCCTCTTGCAACTGACACTTCTCCTCTTGCAACTGACACTCGGTCTTAAACTCTTATTCGAACAGAAACTCTACTTTCTAACTGGAACTAGAACAGTACTGGCAAACTTACAATAAGGGCCTCCACACAAGCTTGTAAACCCAGTAAAGTAGTACAATACCTATAGAACAGACAAATACTAAGACTAACCCAGGTATTCAACTCATAATTCAACTCGCCAACTACAGGCTAGGCTCTGTCCACTATTAACTGAATTTGCCTCTCTCTACTCTGTAAACTCATACTTATGAAACCTCTGTAAACTCATACTTATGAAACTGGACTACTACCAGGACTACCTGGACTACAACTACAGGGATAAAACAAGTAGCAAACCACCCTTACACTAGTCAAAGAATGAAACAACTACCCTAACAAGCAAGTAAGTTTACCACCCTAACAAGCAAGAAAGTAAGGAGTAGGCTATACCTGCTGGTATAGCCTAAAACTCATCCTCCTATATTCTAGGGATCCTTCCAGTCTAGCCAACTCCTATTATTCTTATTCTATGAATCCAGCATCGCTTCAAAGTCCTTCCCCTTCCAATTAGTCCAAGATTCAATCATACTCAAATTGCCAGGGGATCTCATACACAAGAAGATATGGCTCCAGGTAAGAAAGGTAAAACCAAGAAATGCGCAAGCGAAACAATGCAATCAAACGATTTCGAGCGTGGCAAGGAAGCAAATGCAAGCCTATAGTATAGTATGCTTTCTTTCGTTTAACCTTCCTAACCGTCCAATCCTCTAGTATGCTTTCGTCTAACCTTCCTAACTGTCCAAGTCTCTAGTATGCTTTCTTTCATCTAACCTTCCTCGCCGTCTAAGCCTCTTATTTCTGTTTGAGACAAATGCCCAATGACACAGTAATCATCTCTGTTCTGACTGTCGCAAGAATCGGGCAAAGCTCTTTAAAGATCCGCTCTTTTCTTTGATTCCGAAAACACTCTCTTTCCAGTTCCATCAAATTAGTACTTGATCTGGCACCTTTTATTCCACTGATATAACAGCCGCCTTGCCTTCCTTCTTATGATTAACTTAGCCAGTAACCGCATCGATAAAGGTCCATTCAGCATCTTTTTTTATATGATCATCAGATTCTTTGTCCGAGCCGAGCTGCCTCTTCGAATCCTACAGCTGGTCAAATCAAACCATTATGAATCCTTAAGGTTTCCAATTCAAAACCGAACAATTAGAATGGAGTTTTGCTCCCTTTATGCAAGATTGATGTATTCCCACTATTTTGCAAATCCAATAATTCACCATCTGGAATAGATAGTCATAAGAATGATTTTGTGAAGGCATAGGTATCGCCCATTTCGGCGAGAGAAACCTAACCCTATTCTATCACAACTTCTTCCCGACAAGAATCAAAGGGCGGGCAAGGCACCAATAAAGAAATGGGAGAGTATTTGTCGCACCGTTGAGTCCACTAATTCCGAAGCTGAGCTAGTCCCCTCCTTGATAAGAGAGAGAGCAGCGATCGATTTGGGCTCTTGATTTGATGCACTGTTTGTTTGGATAAAGCGGAAAAGACTAGCCATCAACAAGGAATTCCTAGAAAGGGAGAGGACCCATACCTAACATTTTCTTACCTGAGAATGTGTAGAAATATTGAAAGCTTATGTCTTTACTTAAACAATGCTTTTGGGGGCAAGCCATTCCAGTCCTATCCTGAAGTGCCCTCGATTTGACTGTTGTAGGAAAGGTAGATCGGAGCAAACCCACTAGAGAAACCTGATAATAGAATCC
>LVTN01003183.1:0-13305 GCA_001649415.1 Musa itinerans
GTTTAGAATCTGCAAGGGTTCTAACATCTTTTCATGAGGGATCCAAAGCTAAATAGGTACCTAAAGCAAACCTCCATTTCATATAGATATGTCTATAATCAAAAGTTAGAAGCAAAAGATGGTACCTTGATGGTGGATGCTCAAGGCATATGACCAGAGATCCAACACACTTCTCTAAGCTCATTAGCTAAGATGAATGATATGTCACCTTCGGAGACAACAACAAAAGAAAATTATTGGCAAAGGAAATATAAGTAACAAATCAAACCTTTCGATTGAAGATATGTTGTTAGTAGATGGTTTGAAACACAATCTACTTAGCATTAGTCAATTGTATGATACGAGTTATTACATCAAATTTGAATCTAATGCTTACATTATAGAGATACCTCAAAAAAATATATCTATGATTGCCTTAATGACTAAAAATATATCTTGATGAGTTTTATGATAAAACTTGCTTTTTGGTTTTAAACAATGATACATGGCTTTGGCATGGAAGATTAGGTTATGCAAGTATGAAACTAATTTCATAAATTACAACTAAAGAACTTGTAAGAGGTATGCCTAAAATTAAATTTGTCAGAGATAAAGTTTATGATACATGCTAACTAGGTAAATAAATAAAGAGTAATTTAAGTCTACAAATCAAATAAGTACCTCTAGACCACTACAATTAATTCATATAAATTTATTTGGACCAATTGATATCACGAGTTTAGGAGGTAGTAAATATGCTTTTGTGATTGTATATGATTATAGTAGATATACTTGGACATACTTCTTGGCATATAAAAGTGATTACTTTAAATTTTTTTTAACTTTTGCAAACTAGTTTAAAATGAAAATAGTTTTATGATTTCCTCTATACTAAGTGATCATAGTGGTGAATTTAAAAACTATAATTTTTAAGATTTTTATGATTTAAATGGGTATGACCACAACTTCTCTGCTCCAAGAAATCTACAACAAAATAAAGTTGTTAAGAGAAAAAATAGGAGTTTACAAGAGATGGCAAGAACTATGCTTAATGAACATTGCCTACCCAAATAATTTTGGGCTGAAGCTGTTAACATAACATGCTATGTCATGAATAGGGTTCTCATAAGACCACTACTTTCTAAACCTCTTTATGAATTGTGGAATAATAAAAGACCCAACATTTCATATTTTAAAGTTTTTTGTTGTAAATATTTTATTTTAAATAAAAAAGATGCCTTAGAAAAATTTGATGTAAAATCCAATGAAGGCATATTTCTTAGATATCCTTTTATTTCTAAAGCTTATTGTGTCTTTAATAAAAGAACTTTAGTTATTGAGGAATCTATTCATGTTGTTTTCAATGAGATTTTTGAATTTAAGAAAAATAATTTGATTTTGATATTTTAAATTTGAATAAAAATTCTCTTTTCTCAAGCAACTAGGATGCATCTACTTCCAAAGAATCCTTACCCAAGGAATGGAAGTATATAGATGCTCATCCTAAGGATCGAATCATTAGAGATATATCAAAAGGTATTCAACCTCGTTCTTCATTTAAAAATTTTTATGCTAATGCTGCCTTTTTGTCTCAAATATAACGTAAATGCATTGACGATGCTCTAAAAGATGATTTATGGGTTCTTGCAATACAAAAGGAGTTAAATCAATTTGAGGAAAATGAAATGTGAAAACTTGTTCCTCAACCTAGTGACTATCTAGTAATTGGCACTAAATGGGTCTTTAGGAATAAGCAATATGAACTTAATATCATGGTTTGAAATAAGGCTAGATTAGTGGCCAAATGTTTTAACCAAGAAGAAGATATCGATTATGAAGAAACCTTCGCTCTTGTGGCAAGACTTGAAGTAATAAGTATTTTTCTTATCTGTGCTTGTTGTAATAATTTTAAGTTATTTCAAATGGATGTTAAAAATGCTTTTCTTAATGACTTTATTTCTGAAGAAGTTTATGTTGAACAATCACTCGAATTTGAGAATGTTCTTTTTCTTAACCATGTTTTTGAGTTATCTAAAGCTCTTTGTGGATTGAAACAAGCCCCAAGGGCTTGGTATAAGAGACTTAGTTCATTTCTTATTAAGAATGATTTTTTGAAAGGTAAGGTCGATACCACATTGTTTATTAAATAATTTAAAAATAATTTTTTTATTATTTAAATTTATGTTGATGATATTATTTTTGGTTCTTCAAATGAGTCTTTATGTAAATTTTTTGCCAAAAGTATGAGCCAAGAATTTAAAACGAGTTTAATAGGTGAACTAACATTTTTCTTAGGATTACAAATTAAACAATTAAGTGATGGAACTTTTGTTAGTCAAACTAAGAATACTTTAGATCTATTAAAATGATTTAATATGGATAGTGCTAAGGCTATTAACACACAAATGAGCACTTCTATAAAATTAGATATGGATCATGATGGAGAATGTTTTGATTAAAAAACTTATAGGGGTATGATAGGTAGTTTACTATATGTTATAGCAACTAGACTTGATATTATATTTAGTGTTAGACTTTGTGCTAGATTTTAATCTAATCCTAAATAATCTCATTACAAAGCAATTAAAAAGATTTTTAGATCCTTAAAATGAACTCCTAATCTAGGATTATAGAATCCAAAATCTAAAAATTTTGAATTGATTATCTATGTTGATACTGATTTTGCTGGATGTAGAATAGATAGAAAAAGCACATCTGGAACATGTCAACTCCTAGGTCATACACTTATTTCTTTATCTTCCAAGAAATAAAATTTTGTTCACAGGAAATAAAATTCTATTATATTATCTACAACCGAGATTGAATATGTAGTAATAGGTGCATGTTGTGCACAAGTTATTTGGATGAAAAATACTTTAGAATATTATGAAATTTATTTGAAAAACATCCCTATAAAATACGATAATACTAGTGCAATAAGTTTAATAAAGAATCTCATTCAACAGAACTAAACATATTGATATTAGATATCATTTTATTAGATATCATGTTAATAATCATGATATATCTTTAGATTTTATTGATACAATGTATCAATTAGCAGATATTTTTATAAAATCATTGAATGAGGAATAATTTGATTTTATTAGAAGAGAATTAGGCATGTTAAATCTTCCAAATGCATGGATTCTTCTTATATATATTTTGGATCATTTTCTTGATTTCTTGGTTTTCATGACTTGAGTTTTCCTTTTGAATCAAGATCATTTCCTATCATTCTTTCTCCTTGCTATTTACAAATGAAGAAATTTGTCAAAAATGACTCATGGACTTTCAGTATTCATGACTTGATATTTCATTTTTCGTATGATATGCTATCAAGATTTCATTTTGCACCATTAAATCCTTCCCTCCTTTCTTTTCTTAAATAATGACAAAGGAGAGTAAGAAAATTGCTGGTATGCCCATCTCAAAAGAAAAGCAAAATTGTTAGCTTATACATCTCAAGAGAAGCAAAAGTGTTATCTTGCATATCTCAAATAGCAAAAATTGCTATTTTGCTAACTTTCATGTTCTAAAGTGATGTTAAACTTGCTAAAATTACTATGCATGTTTCAAAAACATGCTAGTTGCACTTTTCTCCTTTTTGTTGATGACAAAGGGGGAGAAGTAATAATGTTTTGAAAATGTTAAAAGTTTTGGTATCATGCTTGATGATTTTATATTATGCATGATGATGGTTTGAAAATGTTAATGTTTTGGTATCATGCATGATATGCCTAAAGTAATGATGATTTTATATTTTAAAATTATGCATGATGATTTAGAATTATACATGCAATACTTCAACTTATGATGATAATATGAATATATTGTATGTAATGATTGCTTTTGAGATTATATGATGTATGCAATGTTATGCATATAAAGTGCGAAATAATGAACTTTGCAAAGAAAATGATTAAAATTATTTCGACTCGAATTCTAAATTTCATGAAAGCTTTATTTACAAAAAAAAATCGAGAAAGTCCGAAAAAGATATACAACAAACTCATGCATTCGGAAAATTTAACATCCCTAACTTTACAAATAATCATCACATGAGAAATAAGACATCAAGTTGTAAATACCAAAAGTCAAATATTTTCTCTTGTAAATATCATAAGAAAGAAAAATGTTCTTGATTTATAAAGAAAATTGAGAAATTCAAAGAATGTATCAAGGAATTTATGCATTCAAAAGATTCATCATGGCTAATTCTTAGAGTGTTGCAAGCATTAAACCTTCATCAAGAAGCCGCATCATAATATTGAAAAACACATGATATCGAAAGTAACATCATTATCATGAGTATTGCATACATAATCAAAGTGCATCATATCATGCATGATTCAAATCATCATCATACCTTTCTCCCCCTTTGCCATCAACAAAAAGGAGAAAAGTTCAACTAGTATATTTTTAAAACATGCAATTTCTACTTCACTATTGAACATGCAAACTTAGCAAGTTTTAGAGATATAAAAATTAGCAAAAATATTTTTTTTGAGATGTACAAGATAGTATGTTTTTGTATCTTCTTGAAATGTGTAAGTTAGCAAACCTTGCTTCTCTTGAGATTTGCAAGATAGCATTTCTTGCTTCTCTTTTGAGATGAGCAAGCTAGCAAGTTTTGCTCTCCCTTTGTCAATATAAAAAAGAAGGGATGGTTACAATAGTGCAAAACTTTTCTCATTACATCATTTTTCAAATTATCACATAAAATATATCAAGAAAAATTAACTTGGTGATGAGATATACAATTCATGAAAATAAAATTTAAGTTATGAATATCAAGAGACAAATTATGATTCTTTTAGATAGCGAAAAGAAGAGTCATATTAAATAATCTTGATTTATAAGAATCTCAAGTTATTATTATTAAAGAATCAAGATCATGGTGCAGATAAAACTCCCCTTTTTTTATAAAAAGCAAAAGGAATCATAGGGGAAACAAATAAAATATCTCAATTCATGTATAAGAAATCTCAAGTTGTTAGGATCATGATTTATATAAAAAAAAAATCTCAAGTTATAATTCAAAAATCGTGATTCATAAAATAAATCTCCTCTTTAGTAAACAACAAGAAGAAAAGAGAACTTGGTTCATGCATATGAAATATTGAGTCATCAAGTGAAGGAATCATGATTCATGTGATAAAATGATTGTCGATTCATGGATTTGAATAAATATATTTTTTTAAAACTATCATTACTTCAACTCATCATGCATAATTTTAAAATGTAAAACCATCAAGTATAAAACAAAAAATTATTTTTATTTTCAACTCATTCAATTTGTCAAATCATCAAAATCACTTTGAAGGGATTCTAAGTGACATAAATAGATTTATCAATTTCTCAATGAAAACTTGATAAGATTTTAGGGATAGTGACATTTTCAAGAATAATGCATTCTCCCTTATTTATGAGTTTTGATTTATGTGATATATTTTATACAAACATGCCTTTTTCTTTTATGGCAAATAAAAATATACATCATCGTTTAAAACCAAAACCAAGATTTTACAACCATCATCATAATCAATTGTGTAACACAAAATTCCAAAATATAAGATTTCAAATAGTCATTGCATCATCATCAATCATGACTTCATTGAATGTAAAACATCTTCAATTAAAATCATTTTGTAACTGATAGTTCTAATTTTAATGATCTTTCTTTTATTGTTTTGGCTAGAGAGCTTTATAAGGTATTTTGGATCTCCGGTCATAAGCCTTGAGAATCCACTATAAAACTATCATTCTTGCTCCTAGCTTGTGATTATAGACACATCTACAAGAAAGGAGGTTTTCTTTTATGCACCCATTTTACCTTGGGTTCCTTATAAATAGATTTATCTAACTTTTTATCTTGTATGGAGTTCTTTGCGGTTCCTTTAGGAACCCAAATTAACTTATGTAGACTATACCTCTTAAATGGACATATTTATGAGCAACATGTCCAAGTTTGTAATAAAAGTTGCATTTGGTTACCTTGGGTTCCTTATAAATAGATTTATCTAACTTTTTATCTTGTATGGAGTTCTTTGCGGTTCCTTTAGGAACCCAAATTAACTTATGTAGACTATACCTCTTAAATGGACATATTTATGAGCAACATGTCCAAGTTTGTAATAAAAGTTGCATTTGGTGCGGGGTGATACATACAATATAGGGCCATTAACAAAGGTGGTTGGATTTTGGTGACAGCTACTCACAAATCCGATTCCGCCTCTTCTATGAACGTGACCCTTATTAGCAAGGATCATGTTCAAGGACTTGCTATCAAACTTAAACTTTTCTAGAGTTTTTTTGAGTAGCAAGTTTTCCTTCTCAAGTGCCTCCAAGTGTTCACACTTAGTGCATAGAGGCAACGAAGGATTATCATGCTTAAGTTTTTCAAATTCATTATTTAAAAGGGCATGCTCCTTTTTTAAACAATTAAACTTTTTGATCATTATTCTACATTCATCGAACAAATCATAAAAAGCACTTAAAAGCTCATTGAAAGATAAATTTGTATCTAATGAACTACTTACCTCATCTCTGATAGTCATGAGTGCATAGTTGGCGATCTCCTTGTTGCTTTGTTCTTTGCCTTTGGAATCACTCGAGTCATCCCATGTCTCTTTGAGCACCTTCTTCTTTGGTTGCTTCTTTTTACTTGGGGATATTCGCTTTTGAAATGTCCCGGCTTTTTGCATTCGTAGCATATAACTTGTTCTTTCTTGGGTTTAATTTTATTTTTAGTATCATTTTTAGATTTATTTATTTTTATAAATTTTTTGAACTTTCTTGTCAAGAGTGCCAAGTCATCATCATAGTCCACATCACTTGAATTTTCTTTCAAGTGGTCTTCATGAGTTCTTAGTGTTATCTCCTTCCTTTTCTTTGGAAGGTTGTTCTCAAGCTCTTTATGAGCATTACAAGTCATCTCATAGGTTATTAATGACTCGATAAGTTCTTCGAGAGGAAAATTATTCAAGTCCTTGGCTTTTTGAATGACCATTACTTTAGGGTCCCAACTCTGTGGAAGAGATCTCAATATTTTATTAACAAGTTTAAAATTAAAGAAACTTTTACCAAATCCATTTAGACTATTGACGACATCCATAAATCAGGTGTACATGTCTCTAATGGTCTCACTTGGTTTCATCCGAAACAACTCATAAGTAAGGACTAAAAGATTAATTTTGGACTTTTTTACTCTACTAGTGTCTTCGTGAGTGATTTCGAGTGTGTGTCAAATATCAAAAGTTATTTCACAAATAAATACTAGATTGAACTCGTTTTTATCTAAAGCACAAAACAAGGCATTCATAGCCTTGGCATTTAAAGTGAAACTCTTCTTCTCCAACTCATTCTAATTGTTCATTGGAAGAGAAGACTTTTGAAAGCCATTTTTTATAATGTTCCATAACTCAAAATATATAGAAATTAGAAAAATCCTCATTCTAGTCTTCCAATAGGTGTAATTCGTCCCATTGAACATGGGTGGACGTGTAATTGAGTGACCCTCTTGGTTGCCGGCAAATGCCATATATCTTGGGTTTCAAACCAAACCGAGAGTGACCTTCCTCTGATACCAATTGTTAGGATCAAGTGCAATACTAAGAGGGGGGGTGAATTAGTGCAGTAGAAAAAATCATCGATTTTGTAAGATATTCATTTATTGAAAACCAATCTCAGAAAGTGCTTGACTTTAGAGTAAATGAACTAGCAATTAACTTAGAAAGTAATGGCAGTAATGAAAAGCAGAATGGAAAGGAGCACATCGAAATTTATAGTGGTTCGGTTGTTGTGATCTACATCCACATCCGATTCCTCCTCCGTCGAGGTCACCGGCATTCACTAATGGTCTTCCTTCAATAGGCAAGACCAACCACCTCTTTATAGCGCTTTTTCCTTTTCACGGGTTTAAGAGATAACCCTTACAAGCCTTACACATCTTCTTAGATGATTACAAAGCTAAAGAGAGGGAGGAGGACTCTTCTCACTTTTAGAACACTTTTCACACTTTGATTATACTTTGTTACCCTTTCATGCAAAAAAGGGTGGGGTATTTATAGGCCCCAATGGTTTCAAAATTGGAGCCAAAAAGTGTCTCATCCCAGATTTCTGGGGTATTGGTGGTACCATCGCTTGGAACTCTAACACTGGGCAGTACCATCGCCTAGTCTGGTAGTACCACCACCTGAAAGAGTTCTCGGAGACTGAGCTCTAGCGGTACCACCACTTGGTAAGTTGTACCATTGCCTAGCAGGTAATAACTGCCGGCGGTACCACCGCCCAGACCACTTGGGAGATTGAGTCCCAAGCGGTGCCACCACTGACCGTGACTTCAGGTGCTGAATGGGCTGTTCAACCGACCCATTTCAGCCTTTTAAGGGCCTAGTTGGCTCCTAACTAAGTTAGTGGGTTACCTCTCAATCCTAATTCAACTTAAGGTCTAACTATGATAATTTAAGACATTAACTAAGCAATCTTAGTCTGGTATGTCAATTGTTCTTCCAATGAACTTCTTAGTGAACTTCCGACGAATTTCCGACGATCTCTTGGTAATATTCCAATAGACTTCCGGCAAGCTCCTGGACTTCACGACGATCTTCTTAGCGAGTTCCGACGAGCTTCTTTGGCAAGCTCCTGAACTTCTCAGTCAATTCCAATAGAACTTCCGATGAACTCTCGAACTCCCAATGAAATCTCGATCTTGACTCTAGAACTTCGTATTGCTTTATGCCTTACCGCTATCATAGTTAATCCTACACACTTTTCTCAATATATAGATTTGATCAAATAATTTACCAATTGATTTCATCATCAAAATCCGAGATTCAACAATCTCCCCCTTGTTTATGATGACAATCAATTGATGACGGAGTTAACCTTAACTCCCCCTATCTATATGCCATACTTGAGAAAAGACACTCTTGAATTCAAGGCCTTTAAATTCAAGCATCAAATTGATAAGTTACATTAATTTAAACTTATCAACATGCACATCATAATACTTGTCATGATTTACTAATTCAAAATATGATACCACTTATTTATCAATAAAAATGATGTCAAGGCATGACATCCATTTTCAAATCTAATATAGAGAGATGATAGACAATCATCATTTTCAAGTATGATATAAATTTTAAATATGACAATTCTCGATAAAAGATGACAATTCATCATTCCGAGGCATGATATCAATTGTAAATAGCATGATAAATTTGATACCTCATCATAATGATAGACAATTATCAAGGATTCATGAAACATTTCAAGTATCTACGATGCATATGAAATACATTTTGATATGTTTCAAGTATTTGCAATGTGTTGCGATGTATTTGACGATTCCAACTATATTTCAAGCATTCGTAAAACCTTCAAGCATTTAGCATTTGCCAAACATTCCAGCATTTACGATAAGATATATCTAAAACATTAATAATGTTAATTTGTCATCAATTTGCCATATTTCTCTCCCTTTGTCATCAACAAAAAGAAGAACCATTCAACAATGCAAGTGTGGTAAAAAAAAATTTAAGCAAGTTCCACACCAATTTGTTTAAGCCAAAAAGGAAAGTAAGCAAAAACTTTGTATGATAACTTCTTTTGGATAAGCTAACATTTTTATTTTGGATGCACAAAGGCTTTTTGGTTCTTCTTTAGATGTGCAAGTATCTTTCTTCCTTTGTCATAAGAATAAGAAGAAGAGGAAGAAGGGTAAGGACAAAATCCACTAAGAACCAAATTCATGAAAGGATTTGAATCAAGTCAAATTCAAAACAATAAATGAGTTTCATTAAATCATGCTTCAATTTATAAAAATTCTTCTTTCATGAGAAGAGTAAGGAAGAATTCATGGGAAAGGAGCATCATATTAAAAAAATCCATGAATAAAACTTTATAAATCAAATCTATTTCTCATTAAAAATTCACAAGAGTGAAATCTGTGAGAGATGCATTTGTCAATGAATTCCATGAGTGAAAGGATTAAGTGTATCAAACATTATTAAGTTTGTATGAAATAAATTTGATACCAAATAAATTTGCCACCGCTAGACAGGGTCCAGCAACCTTGTTAGGCCTTGAATCCGGCCCATACCAGTCCAATTAGGGGCCTAGTTGGCCCTTAATAGGGTTATGGGATTACCTCCCAAACCTAACCCTAATTATGTGCTAACTATGATTTTTAAGACATACACTAAACAAAACAAGCCCAATAAGTCTAGGTTTCTTCCGGTGAGCTTCCAGAGATCTTCCGGTGGACTTCCGACGATCTCTCAATAATCTGCCAGTGGACTTTTGGCAAGCTCTTGGACTTCACAACGATCTTCTTGGTGAGTTTTGATGAGCTTCTTCTTGATCAATTTTGGCAGCATTTCCGACGAACCTCCAGACTTCCGACAAACTCTGAAACTCCTAACGAAATCACGATCTTGACTCTAGTACTTCGTTTTGCTTTATGCCTTAATCGCTATCGTAGTTATTCCTAAACACTTTTCTCAGCATATAAATTTGATCAAATAATTTACCAATTGATTTCATCATCAAAATATGAGATTCAACACTTATTTATCCTCAGTTATCATGTACCTATAGTCTCTCATCCATCTAATATCCCAAAGACCGTATATCGGGTATGGTGTTGTCAGGCCCATATGGTTTATCCTCGAGTTTTACTCTAATTGGATTCTCCCAAAGAACTCTTTCTCTCTTAATCCAAATGACCTTAGCCAAGGATTTGTTTAAGCAAGAACATATGAGATGTTCCTCTTATGATATCGAGGGCGGATGATCCTCTATCGACACTAAATAGCCCTTGTAACATTAACTATTCACTCCCGACGATTAGTTGTACTAGATCTAGAACTTCCAAACCTATAAGTCTAGTATCAAAGAGTAGAGTACTCATATGGGACATCCTTGGTATATCAAGTCTAAGGACCAAGTACACCATTAGGATAACGAAATTACTGTTTGACAATGAGGTATCATTAATCATCTAGCATTCCATGAGCAAATCAATCAGCGAACTCATTCTCCAATGAACACTTGTATTGTAGCCCTAGTGTCCCCACATGAGCAGCTATAAGACTAGTTACCTCCATCATATGAACGGGTATACAACGCACCAGTCTGTCAAGTTATTTCGATGTCCTTCTCGAGTAACCTATGACTAAGATTATTTAGGGTATGTGTTTAAAGGTGAATCGATCTTATTATCATGATCTCATTATGATCCGATTCCCATTGCATAGATCCATGGACATTATAATATACTTATGCATCAAGTAATATAAAGTGAGAAAATATCATAATAAGAATAAGCAAAAAGATTATGTGTTATGTCACACGTGCCATCACTCACATGATTGGCTTGTAGGGCACATATGACTAGCAAAAGGAATTTCAACCACATGTTTTGAATATGTATCACTTTTATTATTATGATTGATATTTCAAATAAAATTACTTCTAAAAAATAATAACAAGAAACTTCATCAAATACAACATCTTAAGATACCACATACCTATGTGTTTATGGATCTATGCATTTCCAACTTTTCTTCCTTTTATCATAGCCAATAAAGATACATTTCTTGGCTTTAGCATCAAACTTGCTTCTCTTTGAATTTGTTATGTGAACATAGTATAGAGAACCAAATATTCTAAAATATTCAACATTTGATTTTTCACTGAACATGAGCTCATATAGAGACTTCAGATTGATTGGACTAAGAGGAGTCTGATTAATAACATAAGTTGCATATGCCATATGTTCTGCCCATAAGGCTTTAGGTAAATTCTTTGTATAAAGCCAACACTTACAAATCTCTACAAGATATCAAATCTTTCGTTCAGCCACACCATTTTATTGTGGTATATTTGCATATATAAGTTCCTTTTGATATCATACTCTTTGCAAAAAGAATAGCATCTATTAGAAGTAAACTCTCCACCAATATTGGTACATAATCTTTTAATTTTTCTTTCAAGAGCACTTTCAACTATTAACTTGAACTCTTGAAATTTTAAAAAAAC
Organism: Musa itinerans; assembly: GCA_001649415.1. NCBI lineage: Eukaryota > Viridiplantae > Streptophyta > Magnoliopsida > Zingiberales > Musaceae > Musa > Musa itinerans. Next base: position 12,028 of record LVTN01003183.1, read on the forward strand.
TTCTGATTTTTCCTTCACAAAATAGATGCAAGTGAACCTTGTAAAATCATAAATAAAGAAGTATATAATGAGAACCTAAATAAGATGGTATTTGAGTAGGGCCCATTAGATTGCTATGATTAAACTATAAGGGAAATTTACATCTTGAAAGTGATATATCAAAAGGTTGCTTGAATATTTTATCATATTGACATCCTTTATAAACTTCATTACCACTAAAATTAGTAAGATTGTGAAGACCATTCACTGAACTTTTTTGCATCATAATCTTCAATTTTAAAAAAATTATATAACTAAGTCTAGCACACCAAATTGATCCACCATCATTTGTACTCATATTATCAACATAAGAGGTTGATGTTAATAAAATATATAAATCTTTGACCCTTTTACTAGTATATACTACATCTACATTTAATTTGTTTAAATTATGACGAAACTTGACTTCATCAGGATAAAATAGAATATAATTTCTAGCATCAACTACATTTGTAATAGAGAAGAGATTTTTCTTCAAACTTGGAACATGGTACACACTCTTCAATGCAATAGAATCATTATCTTTATTTGAGATTATAATAGTGCTTTCCTTTTCCAATTAGGTGAATAGTATTATTTGCTATGATAGTTGTTGAATCTTAGATTTTGATGATAAAATCAATTGATGAGTTTGTGATCTAATCTATATCACTCAAAATGCAGATTAGATCACAAACTGTTAGATTACATATTTTTAGTGAGTTTGAAAAAATGATCATGACAATTACATGGTTTATGATCAAGGAAAAAATGTTAGATTTAAATCTAATGCTTATACACCTAATAAGATTAAACCTATGTATGTTTTAAGAAGCAATAATGTGTATCTTTATGATTTCCTTATTGCTTTTCAATTTTAAATAATGATACATGGGTCAAACCCTAATGGATCCTCCCCTAGTGGGTATTAGATCTACATCCAATTACCCAAGCCTTTTTAGATTAGTTGATGTCTATCCAATAATCTCTCATGGGCTCTTATTGGATCTCGTCCATGAGATCCAATAATTCAGGGGGTTATTGGTTATCTAATAAGACAAGGGCTCTGACGGATATCTCATATCCGAACCTCTACTCATCGCAATGCTTACCATATGTATGTGACCCTCTAGGCCCAATATCGAGCTGGCCGTGAGTCATACCTGTTAGAACTCCTTCTAACTTAATGAATTATTATCTCTGTAATAATTCACTCGACTCATCGACTACGGACATACTAGGCCACTATGCCATAGTCCC
>LVTN01003184.1:1362-13922 GCA_001649415.1 Musa itinerans
AAAGGGTAGTTAATCTTCGCCCATTAAAGAAAGATTGTTAGTGGATGCCAGTGGCCTTGACGAAAAAGGAATCAAGAGTGGATGTAGGTCACGACGACCGAACCACTATAAAACTCGGTTTGCATTTACTTCTTGTAATTTACCTTTATTGCAAACTGCCTTTCTTGTGTTACTTTCTAATTACACTCTTTGGTATGTTTTTAAGTTAAACTCATATTTCCGATATGAGCTTTTATCAAACGAAAGATTTTTGAATTGACGTAATTTTATCTGCTGCACTAATTCACCCTCTTAGTGCCAACTCAATCCTAACAATTGGTATCAGAGCCACATTTTTTCTCGTTTGGTTTAACAACCAAGAGAAATGGCTCTTTTTAGATTTCAAGAGGGACTTTCTATCATTTTCTTATTTTCTATTAATTTAAATTTATGAATATTATCAAAAACAGATTTCAAAAGTCTTCTCTTCCAATGAACGATTGGAATGATTTGGAGAAGAAGACTTTCTCTTTGAACTCCAAAGCTATGAATGCTTTATTTTATGCTTTGGATAAAACTGAATTCAATCAAGTTTCTATTTGTGAAATAGCTTTTGACTTTGAGTATACACTTGAAATCACACACAAAGGCACTAGTAAAGTTAAAGATTCAAAAATCAATTTTTTGATGCATGATTTTGAATTATTTCGGATGGAACCAAGTGAGACCATTAGAGACATGTATACCCAGTTTACGGATATCATCAATGGTCTAAAAGCACTTGGTAAAAGTTTTTCTGACTTTGAACTCATTAACAAAATATTAAGATCTCTTCCAAAGAGTTGGGACCCTAATGTAACGATCATAAAAGAGGCTAAGGATTTGAACTATTTTCCCATTGAAGAACTGATTGCATCGTTGATGACCTACAAAATGAGTTGCATGGCTCATGAAGAGCTTGAGAATAACCTTCCAAAGAACAGGAAGGATTTGACATTTAAAACAAATAAAGACCACTCGATCGAAAGCTCAAGTGATGATGACTTTGAACTTTTGACTATAAAGCTTAAAAAATTCTCAAAACAAGAATCTAAGAACAAAATTGAACCTAAAAAGAAGAAGCTATAAAAGAAAAAGATAACACTCAAGGTGGCTTGGGACGAATCAAGTTCATCTGAAGATGAAGAACAATCCAGTAAAGGCGAGGTGGCAAACTACGCCTTAACGGTTTTCGACAACGAGATAACCAAAACCCCTTTACTTTATTTTGAAATTACTTGATGCCTTTTCATGAGTTATTTTTATATTAGTTAGTAAATAAAAATAAAAAATGCAAAAAATATCATGCTTCTCTTTCGAAGTGATTTTGCATGTTAATTCCTAGCACTAAGCATGAAAAATTAGATTCATTTAAAAAGAAAAATGCATTACTATAACAAACAAAATGATTTTGAAAATGCTTTAATGATGTAATAAAAATATTAAAAGTTTTGGTACAATGCTTGATGACTTTATTTTATGCATGAGTTTTTGAAGTTATACATGATGATTTTTGTGATTTATTGATCTTGATGATTTTTGTGATAAATCTTGCACTTTCAATTTAAATAATGATATTTGTTTTGATTTGGCAAAAAAAAGAAGACAAGGACATGCTTGTATAAAATCAAATTACTTAAATTGAAACAACTAAAAGGGAAAGCATTTTGAAAATAAATGTTTGTATCATATTTGATGATTTTACATTTTGAGACTCTGCATAATGAGTTGAAAAAATAATGGTTTGAATGCACGAATCGACAATCTTTTTGTCACATGAATCATGATTCCTTCACTTGATACTCTAATTTTTTTATGATTCATGAGAAATTGAGACATTATGCATAAATCAAGTTCTCGTATGAATCTATTTACGTTGCCTTCATTGAATTTTCTGAAAAGTGATTTTAATGATTTGAATTTGAATGAAAAATTTTCAACTAAATCATGAACTTTCTTTTGATTTCTCTACTTGAGCTATCTTTTATGAGAATCAAAATATTTTCTATCTTTGATGATTTCTTCTTACCATTTACGAAAGAAGAGACTTATGTAAACAAACTATGACCTTGATAATAGTTTGTAATGGTTTGAAATTATGCATGTTATATGTTGAAGACTTGAAATCATATTTTGGTATCATGCATACCCAAGTAATGTTGATTTGACAAATTGAATGAGCTGAAAATGAATGATGATTTTTCTCTTTATTATAACTTGTGATATTTTTTTTATATATGAATCATCATCTTGATTTCTCGATATTTGATACATGAGATTTTTTTATGAATCAAGATCTTGTTTTTGAACTCCCATTTTTCTTTTTATTATTTACTAAAAGAGAGATTTGTCAAAATAAATCATATCCTTTAGTATTCATGACTTAATCCTTCATGACATGATTTCTTTGTATTTATAGCTATATGCCTTGTAATGATTGAAATATTTTGTACTATTGTATCCTTCCCTTCCTTTTGACAATGACAAAGGGGGAGTAAAATTTGCTAACTTGCATATTCTAAAATGATGCATTGCTATCTTGCTAGCTTGCTATCTTGCATTCTTTTTCAAAAACTTGCTAGCTTTCATACTTCAAAGAGAAGTAACATTTGCCAAATTGCTAGCTTGCATGTTGTAAAATGATGTAAAATTTTGCTAGCTTGCGCTTTGCAAAGGAAGCAAAAAGTTATACTTCTTAAAAGAGAAGAAAGAATTTGCTATCTTGAACATCACCAAAAATTACTAGCTTGCCTATCTTAAGAAGCAAAAATGCAAACTTGCAAAATTTACAATCCTGCATATCTTTAAAATTAATGATGATTTGGTGATTATGTATGTTGCAAAGTGATGAAATTTTTCTAGCTTGTATGTTGTAAAACTTGTATATCTTAAAAACTAGCTAGATGCACTTCTCTTTTTTGTTGATGACAAAGGGGGAGAAGGTATGATGATAATCATGCATGGCATGATGAATAATGAATTGGAATCTTGCATGTAATGATGATTTTATATTTTGAAAATATACATGATGATTTGGTATTATGCATGCAATACTTCAACTTATAATAATAATGCATGCAATGATGAAATATTCATGATGAAATAATGCTTTGACTTGAATTCAAGGTTCTATCAATATGGCATATTGAATGGGAGAGTTAAGATTAACTCTGTCATCAATTGGTTATCATCATCCAAAAGGGGGAGATTGTTGAATTTCAGATTTTGATGATGAAACTAATTGATAGTGTTAGTCATCTAATGTGTGTTTAAGTGACGCAAGACTAGCTTCGATAAAGGAGAGGCAAATTGATTAAAGCAAGAGGAATCAGACGTTGGGTCGGAGTGAACATGTCAAAAGATTGGACTTGGGCTAAAGGATCGGTCGACGTATCGGCAGAAGGCTTCGTGCCATAAGTTTGGGCATCGAGCTAAGAAGATCGGACATTGCGCCAAGGAGATCAGATGTTGTGGGAAGACTGATAGAAATCATAGAAGATAAGAACAAATTTTGAAAGAAGCTTTATTGAATAGTAGAAGATGCTTCAATATATTAACATGTTCCCTCTCTTATTTATAGGATTAGGAGGAAGGATTTTCCTCAATAGAATAGAGGATTTTTCTCAACAGAGTAGAGAGATTTCCTCATATAGTTGGGGAAATCTTATCTTCTATCATGCCCCCGCAAGATGGTGCTCCTAACAAGGATACCAATCTTGGATCGATGCAAAGACTGGTTTACAAGCGAGAGGCTTCATGAGTAGGACAAGAGTAGATCGCTGCTACTGTTGTTGTTGCTGTGGCTGTGATGGCGATAATTGCGATTGCGATGGCAGCAGCTGTGATTATGACGGCGGCGGCTCCGACTACGACTGCAATGGCAATAACTGCGACTATAATGGCTATAGTTGCGATGGTAGAGGAGAAATCTACAACAATGCTGTAGTGATGCTACTATAGCAGAGGAGGAAGTTGCAGCAGAAGAGGTAGGAGGTAGCTACAGCGAGGAAGAAAGGTGACGCAGTGCTGGTGAGCGCAGCACTTGTGACGTCGCAGTGGAAGGGAACAGACGTTGGCGCAGAGTGGTAGTAAAGAAAATAGTTTTCATTCGTCGAGGAGGAAAGATTTATCGCACCGACGGCCTGACGATGGAAAAGCAATGGTAGAAAGCATTTTCTTTTGCCGTCAAAGGTGGAGAAGCAACAGTGATAAGTTGGCAACAAGAAGAGAGCTTGCTCTAGGCAAGCAGCTCTGATACCATGACAGAAATAATAGAAGATAAGAACAAATATTGAAAGAAGCTTTATTGAATAGTAGAAGATGCTTTAATACTTTAACATGTTCCCTCTCCTATTTATATAATTGGGAGGAAGGATTTTCCTCAACAGAATAGAGGATTTTCCTCAACAGAATAAAGAGATTTCCTCATATAGTTGGGGAAATCTTATCTTCTATCAAAGACAACATACCGATTGGGCAATATGTCGAAGGAGAGAATGATGCACCGAATGAACCAATGACATGCCGGATGATAGAACCCTAGAGGAATTCTATGTAGATTGATCTTTGAGGGGGATCAACCCTTGGAACGCTATAGGGGTTTCATCCTCCTAGAAGTTTGCCAAATGACTACAATATTAGATATATCTTATTCTCAAATAGATGGAGGCTACATGCTTATATAGGGCTCCAAACCCTAGTCCTAGGGGCTGCTTCCTAAGTGAGTTACCCCTTTTGCCCTCAACTCTAACTAACTAACCCAGTAAAAGAGGGTGGCGGCTAGGAAGCCCAAAGGCCCAAATATAAACCCTAGCCACTCTTCTTTATAGGATAGAGGTGGCTAGGTGGGGTTTATTATAATCTCACAAGGTTTTATTAGCTATTTCTTGGTTGAGTAGAACCCAACCCTACTAGGGTCCTATCAAGCTCGCCCTCTCCAAATCAGCCTTGTCCTCAAGGCTGAGGTTCCATGAACTAAGGGAACCGGGTTTTCAGCTCCTCATGTGATTCCCATGTGGCATCTTCAAATGGTAAATTATTCCAATGCACTAGTACTTCAGTAGAGAGACGTCGACGATGCATCACGATTCTACGGTCGAGGATGGCTTATGGTTGGGCTTGAATATCTCCATCGTTAGTGGTGTTGGGCAGATGGATCTAGGGTGACTCGTGTTCTCCCAATTTGGGCTTCAAGCATGACACGTGAAAGATAGGGTGAATTTTGACATCCTCAGGCAATTTAAGTTTGTACGCCACGGCTCCAATATGCTCTATGATCTGATAGGGCCCATAAAAACATGGGGATAGCTCCATGGACGCTCGTGTTTTGATGGAGAGTTGCTTGTATGGTTGTAGGCAAAGATAAACCCAATCTCCTATTGATAATTCTATTTTGCTTCATCGTGTGTCGGCTTGCTACTTCATTCTGGCTTGAGCGTTAGAGAGATTATCCTTTAGCAGTTATAGGAGTTTGTCCCTGTCAATCAATTCTTGGTTGACCTGATCTACCTTGGCCGAGCCAATTACATACTTTAGAATCACAGGGGCCGGCCAACCATATAGTGCTTCATAAGGAACACATTTTGTAGATGAATGATATGTAGTATTATACCACCATTCAGCCCAGGGAAGCCATTTCGCCCACTCGTTTAGCTGGTCACTGACCAAACATTAAAGGTACATCTCTAAACACCTATTCATCACCTCTATTTGGCCGTTAGTTTGTAGATGATATGTTATGCTCATCTTGAGTTTGGTACCCTATAACTAAAATAACTCGGTCCAAAATTTACTAGTGAAGATCCTATCATGATCACTTACAATGGACCTTGGCATCCCATGTAGTTTAACAATATGTTCTATGAAAATCTAGGCAATACTAGCAACAGTGTAGGGATTTCACATAGCACAAAAATGAGCATATTTCATAAGTCAATCAACCACCATGAGAATTGTGCTTTTATCTTTGGAAGGTGGCAGCCCTTTAATGAAGTCTATAGAGATGTCAGTCCACACTGAGTCTAGTATGGGTAGTGGTTGTAGCTTCCCTAGACTTGCCATTGTTTCACCCTTATGCTGTTGACATACATCATAATGTGCCACATATTCAGAAATAATTTTTTTCATCCCTTTCCAATAAAAATTTTGCTTCATTCTTTTGTAGGTACTCAGGAATCCAGAGTGCCCTACTGAAGGTGTGGAGTGCATTTCATGCAGAATGATTTTGATGCTAGGGGAGTCAAGTATAAGCACAATGCGACCTTTGTAGCGTAGATCTCTTGAATCCCAAGTGTAGTGGGCTATTGCACTTGGTTGTTGCTAATCTCTAGATCCTTCTTCCATTCTTCCCTAATGTCCTCGAGGAAGCCGGTGGAAGGAAGGGAGATGGCTGAAAATTTAGCTTACTCAAGTAGCCGTGAGAGTGCATCTGAAACAACGTTTTCTTTCCCCTTTTTGTAAATAATTTTATAATCAAATCCTAGAAGTTTGGTTACCCATTTTTGCTACTCAGGGGATGATATCATCTACTCCAAAAAGTACTTGAGGCTTCTATGGTCAATTTTAATTTGAAATCGCTGACCGTTCTCATGCAAGTGGTCGACCATCTTGCATGAGAACGGCTCCAATTCCGATTCCAGATGCGTCGACTTCAATGATGAAGGGTCGGCTTAAATCTGGTAGTGCTAGCACCAGCGTCGTTGTCATGTCTACCATTGGAAGGCATCTTTTTTCAGTAGAGAAGTGAGGGGTGCACTAATCTTTCTATAGTCCTTGACAAATTTTCAGTAGTAGCCTGATAGTCCAAGGAACCCGCGCAGTAATTTCACGTTTGTGGGTTTTGGCCAGCCTTGTATTGCTTCAATTTTTGCTGGGTCTACTGCCACTCCTTCTGATATTATGTGTCCAAGGTACTCTACTTTTTGCTAGAGAAAGCTGCACTTTGGTTGCTTAACAAAAAGAGTATTCTCTCGAAGGATCGCCAAAACAACCCGTAAATGCTGAAAGTGAGTCTCAAGAGAAGGGCTGTAAATGAGAATATCATCGAAAAATACCAGCATAAATTTGCGAAGAAAGCTTCAAAAAATATCATTCATGAGACTTTGAAAGGTTGAAGGAGCATTAGGGAGTCCAAAACGCATTACCAAGAATTCATAGTGGCCGTCATGTGTGCGGAATGCAGTTTTTGGAATGTCATTTTCAAATACCCAAATTTGGTGGTAACCAGATCGAAGATCTAACTTTGTAAAGACTCGAGCTCCTTTTAACTCATCAAGAAGTTCATCCACCACTAGTATTGGGTACTTGTCCTTGACGGTGATGTCATTTAAAGCTCGGTAGTCGATGCACATCCGCCAAGTTTCGTCCTTCTTGCGTACAAGTAGCACCGGTGAAGAATAGGGCTTGCAACTTGGCCAAATCACCCCTGTTTCAAGCATCTCCTTTACAATCTTTTCAATTTTATCTTTTTGGAAATGAGGATAATGGTATGGCTGAGTGTTCGCTAGTGGCTTGCTAGGAAGGATTAGAATCCGATGGTCATGTTGCCGAGTAGGAGGAAGACTACGTGACTCAGCAAAAATATCGACAAATTCAGCAAGAAATTGGGCAAGATTTTGGTCTTCAATTTCTATTTTCTTCCCCTTTGGTTGTCACTAGAGATGCATCAAAAAGGCATCATTTACCTTGAGTAAAACTTTCTACATTTGTTGGGTCGAAACGGTGGTTACGTTGCTTCTACGCTTCCCGCGTAGGATGATCTGTTTGCCATTGCAGTAGAATTTCATAATTAACTTGGAAAAGTTCAAAGAGACATCACCTAGCATAGTCAGCCATTCTATGCTAAGCATGGCCTCATAGTTATCAATTGGTAGGAGGAAGAAGTTGGTGATAATTTCTTAGTCTTGCAGTAATAGTTTCACCTACGGGCATCTTTGGTCGCACTTTAGGATTCTGCCATCGGCGACCTTTACATCAAACTTACTGCAACCTTCAATGTGGAGCACCATCTGAGCAGCAACCTTACTATTTAGGAAGTTATTAGTACTGCCCGTGTCGATGAGAACAATGATTGGTTGTTGTTTGAGAAGGCCTCTAACTTTCATCGTTTGTGGGTTTGAGTAGCCGGCTAGCGCGTATACCATAAAGTCTATCGGTTGTGGCTCTTCTTCCACATCTTTTTCTTCATGTTTAAGGCTCTCTTCTGGATGTTCAATGACCTCTTCTTCTACTGGTTCAATCACAGGAAGTCTCCCTTTTCTACAACGATGCTTGCGGCTCCACGGCTCGTCGCAGTGCCAACATAACCCCTTCGCAGATCGCTCCCGAAGCTCTTCTCTTGTCAATCTTTTTGGTGCAGGGGCTCAGATGATAGTAGGGGGGGGCTAAGGGCTTTGGTATTGCTAGTCGGGGCGTGACCCTAGTCCTCTAGGCTTCATGGTTCAATCGCTCCTCTTAAAGTCGGGCAAAAGAGATGGCTGCCATAAGCATGTATGGTTGTCGGGCTTTAACTTCTCCTTGGATCTCCGGCTTCAAGCCCTCAATGAAGGCCCCCAATAGCTGTTTTTCAGACCAATCATGAGTTTGATTAGATAACCTTTCAAACCTGGTTTGGTACTCCTGAATGGTTAAGGTTTGTCAGATCTTTGCTAGTTGTTCGTCAATGTTCTCGTAATCGGTTAGTCCGAAGCGGATCAATAGTCCTTCTTTGAATTGTCACCATGAGAAGACTCCATGAGTATGCTTAACTCAGTCAAACCATTGTATGGCATCCTCTTCAAGATGTAAAGCCCTAATTTCCACCATAGATGTGTCCACGATTTTGTGGTACCGAAAATATCGCTCCGCGCGCGAGATCCAACCAATCAGTTCTCCTTCTTCCCATCTAGGGAAGTCCACCCTCATGCGTGGATAGTAGGGATCAGTCATAGAGCCTCCCCTCTATTGGAAGTCATCTCTTCGGGCTTGGTTTGATTAGTCAGAGCTCTCTCCTTGATGTGATTTCTCTAGGCTTGGTAGTCGGCCCAAACTGAATTCGGTAAATAGAGTCCAAATCTTATCCTCCATTCGTGCCACGAAGGCTTCGAATTTAGCATTATTGCCTCCTTAAATGCCATAGTATATGCTTCCAACTATAATATTAAGATCTCTTGTTTGTTGTCGGGTTAAAGGCATGTATAGGTTGAGAGAAGTGGTGGCCGAAAGGGTTGGTGGATTGGTGGATGTAGGCTGCGGTTTAGGCTTATTTTATGGCTATTTTGGGTGCAGTTTAAGGGTGTGGTTTGGTGGAGTTTTAGGGCTATGATGGTAGTGGATGAAGGTTAGGGAAAAAGTTTTAGATCTATGGTAGATTGCAACAAAGGTTTGATAGAAATCAGTGGAAGTTGCTGCAGATAGGTGTTGTCTTGTAAGAGCAGAATTGTCGTCGAAGAAACAGCGATTTCTCGACAAAATTTCTAGCAAAGACCAAGAGATTTGAGGTGGTAAATTGACAGAAAAATCTTGGTTTAAATTACAGCAATGATGACCAATTTAATCAAGAAATTTCGGCAGTATAATAGCAAGGAAATTGGTGCAAGTTACGATAGCAAAATTCTCGTCGAAAAATTTCAGCGGTTTGTGATGAAAATTTGCAGCAACACAATAACGTTTTTATAGATGAATTCCTCAATAGATCAATCTTAGATAGAAGCCAAGATGATCTATGAAGCATATAAGAAATTTCATTCAAAAAGGATTGCAAATAGATCGGTTAAAGGTAACAATATGCAGCTAAAATTTTCTGTAGTAATCTTTCATTCGCAACGATGATAACTTTTGCGACGAAAGGAATTCGCAGCATGGGATAGATAAGAAGACTTCTTCTTGGTATTTTGAATGAAAAATTGTAGTAGCAAAAGGTATTAGTGATAGGAGAATACCATATCTCTGATGCAATTGGAAGTCACGCCAGTAGATTGATTTGATCTATGGCAGATGACAGTAGAGATGGCGACATCAAGAGTAATTATGAAAATTTCTTTGTTGGTGGTGGGCAGCAGGGATGGCAGCAAAAGCAGCAAGATCGCTGCTATGATACCAGATAATAGAACTCTAGAGGAATTCTATGTAGATTGATCTTTGAGGGGGATCAACCCTTGGAACGCTATAGGAGTTCACCCTCCTAGAAGTTTGTCAAATGGCTGCAATATTAGATTGATCTTATTCTTAAAGAGATGAAGGCTACATGCTTATATAGGGCTCCAAACCCTAGCCCTAGGGGCTGCATCCTAAGTGAGTTACCCCTTTTGCCCTCAACCCTAACCAACTAACCCAGTAAAAGGGGGCGACGGTTAGGAAGCCCAAAAGCTCAAATATAAACCCTAGCCACTCTTCTTTATAGGATAGAGGTAGCTAGGTGGGGTTTATTACAATCTCACAGGGTTTTATTAGCTACTTTTTGGTTGAGTAGGACCCAACCCTACTATGGTCCTATCACTGGACAACATAGGATTTATGCTTGTAATAATTTGTCTAGATCAAGTTAGTTTATGTATAATTGAGTCGGTATTGGGGTGAAACAATGCCAACTCAATTAGGGGCCAATTAGGCCTGAATCAAGATTGAATTGGGCCTATTGTTTATCTTGTTCAAGGTCCTGAGGTAGGGTTTGGCGATGGCACTGCCTAGACTTGGCGGTGGTACTGCCAAATTGGGCAGTGGTACCACATAGACACAGTCTTCAAGACTCTGTCACGTGATGGTACCACCAGACTAGGCGGTGGTACCGCCCAAATATTGTCTCCTAAACTATGTTAGGTGGTAGTAATGCTAGACTGAGAAGTGATACCACCCAGTGTCAGTGCTGTAGGTGGTGGTACATGTTAGGAATGAGTCGGCACTAAGAGGGGGGGTGAATTAGTGCAGCGGAAAAATTACATCGGTTTAAAAATCTTCGTCCAATAAAAACCAATTTCAGAAATGTGATTGACTTGAAAGCATGTTCGTAAATGTATTGAAGGTAGTAAGTAAGTAAAGTAGTTTGTAGTAAATTAAATTGCTCAAAAAGAAATGCAAACCAATTTATAGTGGTTCGGTCATTGTGAGCTACACCCACTCCCAATTCCTCTTCCGTTGAGGCCACCAACATCTACTATCGGTCTTCCTTCAATAGGCAAAGACCAACCACCTTCTTACAACTCTATTCCCTTTTTGATAGGCTCAGGAGAGAACCTTTACACCTCTCTTTTAGACATAGACCTCTCTTCTACCTTTAGAAGAACTTTCTAAATACTAGGAAGAAGGGACTCTACTCTTCAAGAGATATTATAATTTTTACTTAAGGATTCTTTCCTCCTTTTTAACTCAATTTCTTGCTCTACCAAGCAGGAAAGAGTAGGGTATTTATAAGCCCTAAATGGATTCAAATTTGGAGCCCAAATTTTAAATCCTCAATGTTTTAGGGTACGGGTGGTACCACCACCTACAGCCTAACATTGGGCGGTACCACCACCCAGTCTGGCGGTATCACGGCCTGACACACTATCACTGGGTATTACCACCGCCCAATCTGGTAGTACCACCACCTGACAGCCTCAAAGACCAAGTTTTTCGAGTTTTGCAACTCACAAGTGATTCTACCGCTTGGCCCAACATTTGGGTCATTTAATGGGCCTCCCAATAAACCCAATCACTCCTAATTTAGGCCCAATTGGCCCTTAATTGAATTGTCCTAATTTTAACACAATTATGTGCTAACTTTGAATTTTAAGGCATACACTAAGTTAAATAAGTCCGGTAAGTCTAGGTTTCGCCCGACGAGCTTCCGACGATCTTTCGGCGAACTTCCAACAATCTCTCGGCAATGTTCCAACGGACTTCCGGCAAGTTCCTGGACTTCACAGCAATCTTCTTGGCAAGTTCCGACGAGTTTCTTTGGTAAGCTCCTAGACTTCTCGATCAATTCCGATAGAACTTTCGATGAACATTTGGACTTCCGACGAACTCTCAAACCCCCAACGAAATCTCGTTCTTGACTCTGGGACTTTATTTTGTTTTATACCATAATCACTTTGATAGTTAATCCTACACACATAAAACCTACTTCGATCTAGACAATTAATAGAAAGCTTGAATCAAATGTTGTTTGTGTTAGGATCGAGAGCACTAAGAGGGACGAACTCTCAAACCCCCAACGAAATCTCGTTCTTGACTCTGGGACTTTATTTTGTTTTATACCATAATCACTTTGATAGTTAATCCTACACACATAAAACCTACTTCGATCTAGACAATTAATAGAAAGCTTGAATCAAATGTTGTTTGTGTTAGGATCGAGAGCACTAAGAGGGGGGGGGGTGAATTAGTGCAGCGGAAATCTTTCAGCGATTAAAACGAAAGCTGCGTTCGTTCGATAAAGATTATTTTGATGCAAAAGCCGATTCTAAGATCACTTATGATTAAGTGCAGTTTACGTCCAAACACAGTTTGCGTCTAAGCGCAGTTTACGCAGTTTGCGTCTAAATGCAGTTTGCGTCTAAATGCAGATTGCGTCTAAGCGCAGTTTG
>LVTN01003186.1:13248-23434 GCA_001649415.1 Musa itinerans
CCGGAAGGCCTGATCCGACAGGCAACCTGCCTAACCACATTGTATCTGACCGATGTGTGTGCTCTCAAGTCCATCAGAGGTTTCCCTTCTGTGAAACAACTGAGGATAAGTGGTGAATCAGATCTGGAGATTGTTGCTGATCTCCCTGCACTGGAGGTCTTGGAGTTGGGCCCGTTTGGGCGTCTCAACAATCATTTACCAGAGTGGTTGGCTGCTTGCCCTGGATGCTTCACCACGCTCCAGAGACTGGAAGTCTCCGGAACCACCCGACTCCTCCGCAGATGCCTCCAAAATGGCGCAGACTGGCCCATGATCAAACACTTTCCAATTTTTTCCATCGAAGATGGCCGAGGCAATTATATAAACTACATCAAGCATTCCTGCACCTTCGAGACAAACCTAGCCGATGATAATGCTGCTTTTGCTGCTGCTGCTGATGAAGAAGAAGAAGAAGAAATTGTACCTTGGAGGATTCATTAAGCGATACTGTTTTCTGTTCTTACCACTTTAAGATAAAAGAAAAGAAAAGGAAAAAAAAAAGGACTGGATCGGCTTTGTGTTGTTCTTGAGTGGATGATCAGAATCTGAATTGATGGTACCAAATAGCAAGTTCGTGATTCTCAATGATGGACAGAAAGAAAAGATGAGGCAGATTAGGCTTCAAATAAATGCAATTTTCTTCAAATGATTGTGCTGAGTCCTGTGTTTCATCCCTGTTGTCAAACCCCTTTTTTTTCTCTCTCTTGGAGCTGAAAGAACACAATGGAAATATGCACCAAATCAAAATGGAGACAGTTGAGGCCCTCTAACACATTGGATCCAATCTTTAGATAGAGAGTGGACAGAGATAAGTAGGATCTCACATACCTTTCTTCCTCATTGCTCCCATAATTACAATGCTCTTCTCCTTCTATTGTTGGCATTTGCTTGATACATTAAAACCTTAAACTGTGCATGAAACAGTTACCATAGATCTTTGCTAACTTATTGACATGGGTTGGGCTGTAGGTTCCTCAATGCATAAACTATTTGTATCCTATTGAACTTATAGGAAGTAGGGATAGAGTTAGGAAGAATAGGATAAGCTTAAATCTTCTATATTTCTCTAAAAAACTCTTTATGATTTCAGAAACTCTATGTGTTTTACAACTAACATACGAGGTTTATATAGTCTCCAAAGATATATTATATTAATTATATTCAAAATGAATCATAAACTTTTTCAAAAATCAATAGTCAATTTGATTTGTCCTTTCCATAGTCATTTAATCTATTTTTCCTTTTGATGTAATCAATCTCTCTCTTGATGCAATGAACCTTTCTTTTAATTAAATTAACCTCTTTGCGATGCATGAACAAGTTTAATTCTAATATTCTCTCCCCTTAAACTTGATCCATCTAAGATGCTAAGTTTCTTTCGTAGTTGATCCATCTAACAAGTTTAATCCATTTTTTCTCTTGATGCAATGAACTTTTCTTTTGATTAAATTAACTAATTTGCGATGCATGAACAAGTTTAATTCCAACATTCTCCACCTTTAAACTCGATCTATCTAACATGCTAAGTTTCTTTCGAAGTTGTTGAAATATTTCAAATTTGAGATGTTTTCTAAGTATATCAATTACTTATTCATATGTCTTGACATGATGTAACTTCACTTCTTTATTTTTTATATGATCTCTGATAAAATAAAATCATGTATCGATATGCTTAGATCTTTAATGGTAGATTGAATTTTTGGCTAAGGCAATAGTTGATTTGTTATCAACATAAATCTTAGTTGATTTCTTCTGTGATATATAAAGGTTTTGGAGTAATCTTCTTAGCTAAATTACAAGACAAACTTAAGAAGATGCTGATATATATTCTTCTTCTCAACTTGATACAATAATAATATGCTATTTTTTCTTAAGACCAAGTGAATGTAGATTCACCAAAATAATATGTCACTTTTCTATTCATATATATGCCATTTTTCTAGAATACAATATATTTAACTTCCACAATGATATCTAGCCAAATAGCTTGATGATCTATATCTAGCAGAATTTTCTCATACATTAGTGTTAATATAGAATGTATTAATATCTAAAGTACCTTGTATCACTAAGATTTATTTGATTATCATATATATTATTTTAAAAGGAATACATTTATAATATATTTTACATGGATATTATGTCAATTAAAATTCTAACAATATTATATATAATGGTTAATTCAGGGGAGATTAATTTTATTGAAATATTTGTAAGATTTTTTTTGTTTTATAAGGATAAAAAATGTTGCATCTAAAATTAGAAAAGTCAATAAACTTTTAATCATGATTAATTATAATTAACACTAATTAAAAAATATATATATAAATACTAAAAGATATTTACTTTTATTAATAATTCTTGTTGAATCTCATATTTTGATGATGAAATTAATTATAAATTGTTTGATCTAATATATGTGTTGAGAAAAGTATGCAGGATTAACTACGATAGCATTAAGACATAAAGCTGGTGTTGTGCCGGAGTCAAGATCAAGATCTCGTTAGGAGTTCAAGAGTTCGCTGGAAGTCCGTACCTTCGTCGGAAGTTCTGTCGGAACCAATTATGAAGTCCAGGAGCTTACCAAAGAAGCTTATCGGAACTCGCTAAGAAGATCATTGTGAAGTCCAAAAGCTTGTCGGAAGTCTGCCGAAATATTATCGAGAGATCGTCGGAAGTTCACCGGAAGCTCGCTAGAAGAACAATTAATGTACCGGAACAAGAATACTTTGTTAAATGTCTTAATTATTGTAATTAGACCTTAAGTTGAGTTAGGATTGGGAGATAATCCCACTAACTCAATTAGGGGCCAACAAAGCCCTTAATAGGGCTGAATTAGGTTGGTTGAACAAGCCCATTCAGCACCTGAAGTCACGACCAACGATGGCACCGCCTTGGGCCGGTGGTGGCACCGCTTGGGATGTAATCTCCCAGGTGGTTTGGGCGGTAGTATCACTGGCAATTATTACCTACCAGTAGTGGTACCGCCAAAGCTTAGTCTTCGAGAGCTCTGTCAAGCGGTGATACCGCCCAATGTTAGAGAGTCAAGCGATGATACCGCCCAATAATGGCGATTAGTATCGCCAGTACCCCAAAATCTGAGAATGTGACATTTTTTTGCTCCAATTCTGAAACCATTAAGGCCTATAAATACTCCACCCTTTTCTGCATCAAAGGGCATGAAAGTGTTGAAAAAATATTGAAGTCTTGGGGTGTGAAAATATTCTAAAAGTGAAAAGAGTTATTCTCCTCCTTTTCTAAATGTTGAGATCATTTAAGAGAGGTGTGAGGCTTGTAAAGGTTATCTCCTAAACCCGTGAAAAGGAGAAAGCACTGTAAAGAGGTTGTTGGTCTTCGCCTATTGAAGGAAGACCATTAGTGGACGTCGGTGACCTCGATGGAGGAGAAATCGGAAGTGGATGTAGATCACAATGACCGAACTACTATAAATTTCGATGTGCTCATTTCCATTCTAATTTTCATTACTGTCATTACTTTCTTAGATAATTGCTAGTTCTTTCATTCTAAAGTCAAGTACTTTCCGAAATCGATTTTCGACGAACGAAATATTTTACAAATCGATAATTTTCTCCATTGTACTAATTCACCCCCCCTCTTAGTGTCGCTCTTGATTCTAACAGATAAACCATCAATATGATTTTACTCTTCATGGTCGATAGTCAAATAGATATTATATTGTGCCTCGACTCTAGTAAGTAAAGAAAATTGCTAAGACCCCCTTGTGGATGAACTTGTATGGGCATCAAGGTAAGATGGGGAGCAAGTGATATAGGTATAATGATGCAAGAAGCCAATCAAAACTACATCACCAAGTGGCCAACACCCCCTCATTATATTGTCGACACTCCATCGTTATATAATTGATATCTCAACATCATATGACTGACATGATATCACTCTCACTCCATCGTTATATAACTGATATCTCAACATCATATGACTGATAGAATATCGCTCTCCGTACGTGATGACCCATTCATAATTGCACCAAGCTCTCTAGATTAACTTTATATCATCACAACTAACACTACAAGAGACATATAACCATTCCTGACATTAAATCATGATCTTAACTTTAACTGTCCTAAAAGGCTCCTTAAGTATATTCTCCAGGCTAGACTCTTTCTTAATGCATGCACTCGACACTAGCACCTAGTCTAATTCATCGACTCAAAAGCTTACTTAGGCTTCAGAGGGGAGTTTTGCAGGGTTCGATGTAATTCCACAAGAAACAATCTCAGAACCTCTTTGCTTGACAATTCACGCTTAGACAAATACGAAGTAGGAACTCAGTTGGCTTTGAATCAACATACTAGTCAGACAACCAAAATTTATTTTAACCGGTATGTTTTTGGATTGATTCCATAAACGAATGTATTTTAATTTATTTTCGAGTGTAATGAATTAACTTTCACTAAACGATAATAAATTTTCATGAGTTCATTCGAACATGATTCTAATAAGGATTTTAGTGAAATTTTTTAATAATTTATGATAATAAAATTGACACATTTTTGGTAGATTATGCAAACAAAGTGTATTTTAGTTATTTTTATGATGTTAAGAAAATTAATTATCAAATTTAGTTTGTTTTTGTTTTTGGATGGGTTATATGAATGAGTATATTTCAAATTATTTTCAAGTGTAACAAGCCAATTTCAACCAAACTATCTTAGACTTTTGTAAAATACTAAAATTCTAATTTTATTTTATATTTGAGTGTAACAATATCAACCTCAACCAAACTATATCAACGTTTCACAATTATACTAGAACAAGACTACAAGGATCATACATTTTATGATAAAATTAGAATCATTTTCATCAAAGTTAACATGTTTTTGGATGAACAAATATATTTTAGTTTATTTTCCAATATATCAAATATTTTTCCAGATATATTATAAAAAGGAGGACGAGAGCAAAAAGGTGGAGGACAAGCTTTAAGAAATTTTGAATTAGTTCATTGACCCAAACATGTTCAAAAAACTTATGAAAAATATTATTAAGATTAAAGACTAATTTTTTTTTAAAAAAGACACCATCTCATAATCTGATATTTTTTTAAGAAAGAAATAATCTTCGATAAAAAGTAATTACGAGAGGCATTAGTGAGAGGAAGGGTTAGATATCAGAGAAGATATAGAGGTAAATGAGTTTGCAGTTATATTTTACTGTGAAAAACCAATGTTTACTTGCATGTTTGACTTAGACGCCATTATTGTGGACACATGGCAGACCACAAACCGGACTATTACAATGACAAAGAGCAGGACCTTGAAATTTCGCCTGTCTCCCAGCGTCAAGGAAATAATACAACTACCGTTCTTCGGTTTTGGGTGGACCCTTCCACTCGAAATTGTCTGAATAGGATTTGGGCTGCACAACGAGAAAAATAATTAGGCAGAAATGAGATATCACAACCTCATACAACACAAAGGCAGACAGCACCTAACTTTCCGAAAGAATGATCTATGCAAATAGAACATTCAAAAGTTTCAACAATCTTTTAAATCTTTTAAACATCAATCTGTTCGACCAATTGAATATTCCTAGAGTGAAGAATAGCAAACCTTTAAAAGAGGTGTGTGACGCTTTCTCACCTGCACAAAGAATTGAGGAAACATCACATATTTATAAAGATAAATCAAACCTAGCATAGTCATTGCAAATACCTAAAGGTAATAACAACAAAAAGGAAACTTTAAATTTATAATACCTTGAGAGGTACTTATCAAAAAAAATATATATAATACCTTGAGAGAAATATTCATTTGCAACCTAGAAAGGTTTTGAAAGTTGCTGCTTATGAAAACAAAAGTATACTCATCTTATGTTGCTGATACAGAATCAATTTCCCCATGTATCAAAGAATATTCTATTCTTCTTTATTTAAGAGTTTCCAACAGATCACTCAACTATCACTGAAATACATTTGAAATGAAGAATAACAACAACATCCAGTTATTTCCTGGTTGCTGACAATGGATTTCCCAGCCATAGCACGATAGTGGGGAATAATCAAGAAATGGGAACCAAACAAGAATCTGAGTATTACAAAAGAGAACCTTGATCAAAGAGTTCTAAAGAACATATTGAATTATTGTCAAAAGAACTACAAAGTCAAGAGATAGAATTTTTTTTTCAATCAGACCGACCCCTAGGTTTCCATAGAACAATAGTATTGTTTGTACCACTATCTTCATCAATAGCTGATCGAGCAGATTCCATCCAACTATGCCATAGTGATAACAATAACTTCAAGCAAATCTAAGAGATTTCCAACCACTACTGATCAACTCAACAGATGCCAACTGATCTGACTAATTTTGGCTAATCATAGATTGAAAAAAACCAATCCCGAAAGGTCAAGTGCTAGTGTCAACCAGAAAATATGAATCTGCAGATCCAGCCAATCCAAACAGATCCCATTCCCAAAGTTCATGCTGATACTCAACACAATCCCAGTGTTTCCATCCTTAGGTATGAATACAGATGGCTAAGGGCTTTGACCACCCACAGTATGATCACGGTATGTGAAGGAATAAGCTTCTGAATGCAAATCTTAGAAAATGATTGCCTGTGGCATCAATCTAGTGGAGCCTTCTGTGAAACATTATCATACATCAGATAATTTTAAAGGAGAATGGTACAACCTCATGGAAAAATAGAATTCATTATCTCCATAAATGAAAGCCTTTTTCAAAAGGTTTGTGAATGAGCAAGGATAAATCGATTCAGAATAAAACTAATATAAAAAAACAGAATGATAGTAGGATAATGTGTGTTTGAACAACTGCACTAACTCCATACACCCTACAACTTAGAAAATCATACCAATATTGCCAAGCACCAGAACAACCAATTATCATTACAAGCAACTAGGTGTTGGATTTCCATTTAACATGGTTAAGAATACTTCGTCAAACCAACTTCCTTTTCATCACTATGGACAAATATCAAAGTGAAATATACAATACTATTGCTGCAGGTTTTCAACTGTAACAGATAAAAAACTGAGATTGAGTGACCATACCACATAATCCCATCCATACTTCTCAGCAAATGCTTTTGCAGCTTCTTCACTGTGAAAGGCTAAACCTGCATCACCTACATTGGCATAGGGGTCTCCAGTGGAAGTCCAGCCCATCAATGGATTCTCCCACCTGATGTATAAATGTCAGTATCAACAAGAAACTCCTCAAGTCACATTAATCCCTACTTTATGATACTAAATTATCTTTGAAGTTTGAAGATGGGCAGAGAATAAGCAAGAAAATATGTGTTAAGAAAAGTCAAAATAAAATCTAGGCTAGACACGCTAATGAATTTAGACCCTTGGAAAGGTGTAACAAACCTCAAGCCTTCTATCAACTTCAATCTGATGGCAAATCCCAATTTTTTCATAACACACATCTAACGGTTCATTACAAGTCAGTTTACTCGAGAATAAGTAGAGATTTAAGTTGGCAGTCTTTCAATGTTTTGTTGCAATATACAACAGATGAAATATTGCCAGATTCAGTACGAATCAAAAATAAAAAACACAATGTTGACTATAAGAAGAAAGAGCTCGTATGCACCAACCGTAAATAATTATAACAGAATTGATGTCATACATCCCAATACAGATTTGATTTCTAAAACATTCATATTGAACAATTTAGGAGATAAGGTGCTGGGTATAGGTGGGATCCTATATAACCTATGTATTGGCAAACCTAAAGCATGCTACAGAGAAAGCAAACATGGAGCATGGACAAGCCCTACGTGTGCCAGAGATAGCCATGACAAAGGTAACTTGACATGACAGAGTAGTTGATAAGACACCATAGCCTAAGTGGCTTATTGGTAGCATCGTCTTAATCCTTGGGAAAGACCAAAGTCTTCACATGCCTTCTAATTTTTTCATGGACTCGCAACATTTTACAAGCTCATTCACACTTGATGACTAAGAAATAAGATTAATAAAAATAACCATTAATGATGGAACCCCACAATTTTCATTTGCACTCATATGGTCAAGATTAAGTTACTTTCATGAGGTCTATATGAAAAGAAAATATATAAATTATTAAAAAAATAGAGTATAATAAATCAGTTGAAAGATTCCTATGAAGAATTCAGGTACTCTGCTAGTCAACGCTTTTTTCTTTCAAGTAGACAATGCAGTTGAATGATACCCATCCCCATATCATCTTTTAGTAATAAAGAACACAGCCAATGAATAAAGCAGTATAGAGTCATACTTTTGGGTTGACACAAAATTGATTTTCCACTTTCCGACTTTTCCGGAACCTTGCTGGGTTGCAGTCCGAGCTGGTGAATATATTATGACCTGCATGTGCATATAAATAAGTTCTGTTTGCTCCAGAGAAAGAAACAAGAACCAAGAGACAAAGCTTGAAGGAGTAATCCATGCAGCTAACCAATGCCTACAAAACTGCAGAACATTCACAAACTGTTCAAATCTTATATGGCTATTGTTTTATAGTCCTTAAGCTCCAATATTCGATGCAATCCTACATTCCTACACAAAAAATACAGAAGTGTTCAGCTTTGAGTACAACGTAGGGCATGATTGTCAAATTTATCCAAAACTGCTAAGTTGAAGCATCCCAAATGTACAGAACTAACATGAATCTGCAATCTCTCATCACTTGTATTCAGAAAAAATAGTTAACCTATTAACGACAAGGCCTTGGCAGCATAATTCATTGAAAATTCATTATATATTAAAAATTACTGGATTCCAATGTAATTTAGGGTAACTAATAGTGATAATATGTTAACTTTTCTAGTTTTCTGGAGCTTCTGCAAGAATTTCTCATCACAATAATTGGTTTTGTATTACTTCTTACACAAAAACAAGCCAATAAATAGTTGTATTCCCAAATATTTGGGTTCGCTACATGATTATTTTCTCACCAGTGAGCCATATATAAGGCAATATATCTAGTTAAATTAAGAGCATGCAAATATCTTTTTATTGTTTCTAGTAGAAACTACAAACAAAGAATTCAATACACTTAATTTACGAGGATATGGATGTTTATAGAAGGCAGCAAAAGGTCCATGTAGCTTATCCCAAATTGTTGGGACATTATGGTTTTATTATTATTGTTGTTGATCTTCTTAATTCTCTTTATGATTTAAGGAGTATCCTATGATAATGCAACCCCTCAATGTCTCTCCTCACTTTATCCATAGGCAGATATGTTAGAAATTGTACCTTCTTGGAGGATTCATTAAGCAACACTGTTTTCTGTTCTTACCACTTTAAGATAAAAGAAAAAAAGGAGGATCGGCTTTGTGTTCTGTTCTTGAGTGGATGATCAGAGTCTGAATTGATAGTACTAAATAGCAAGTTTGTGATTCTCAAAAATAGACAGAAAAGATGAGGCAGATTAGGCTTCAAATAAATGCAGTTTTCTTCAAATGATTGTGCTGAGTCCTGTGTTTCATCACTGTTGACAAACCCCCTTTTTTTTCTCTCTTGGACCTGAAAGAACACAATGGAATGGAAATATGCACCAAATCAAAGTGGAGGCAGTTGAGGCCCTCTAACACATGCGATCCAATCTTTAGATAGAGAGTGTCAAGAGATAAGTAGGATATCACGTACCTTTCTTCCTCGTTGCTCCCATAATGACAATGCCACATTAGTTTTCTCCAAGTCAAGAGATCTCTTCAATAGATCAGAGAGACCTTGAAATTTGCATTTGCTTGATACATTAAAACCTTAAACTGTGTATGAAACAGTTGACAGAGATCTTTGCTAACTTATTGACATGAGCTGTAGGTTCTTCGATGCATGAATTATTTATCTCCTATTGAACTTATAGCAAAAAGGGATAGAGTTATCAAATAGAGGAAGAATAGGAAAGCTTAAATCTTCTATATTTCTCTAAAAAAACTCTTTACAATTTCAGAAACTCTATATGTTTCACGACCAACATATGAGGTTTATATAGTCTCCAAAGATACATTACTATTCAAAATGAATCATAAACCTTTTCAAGAATCAATAGTCAATTTGACTCATCCTTTCCATAGTCATTTAATCCAATTTTCCTCTTGATGCAATGAATATTATTTTTTATTAAATTAATCTCTTTACGATGCA
>LVTN01003189.1:0-10460 GCA_001649415.1 Musa itinerans
GTCTTGGTTGGCAGGATTTGTTGAAGCGTGAAAGGATTGCTACGGCACAATCTGTTAAAAGTGACCTTAATGATTTAACAAGTTGAATGATATGAAGATAAATGATGATTTTTCTCTTTATTACTTGTGATTGTATTGATTCCCACAACTATAGATTTTTCTCTTCATTATAACATTCCGAAAATCCTGACATGAGAGGTACATTGTAATTATACTTGCTTTGTATTGGGTACCTTATTTGCTT
The DNA here is from genome assembly GCA_001649415.1 of Musa itinerans. Lineage (NCBI taxonomy): Eukaryota > Viridiplantae > Streptophyta > Magnoliopsida > Zingiberales > Musaceae > Musa > Musa itinerans. Next base: position 245 of record LVTN01003189.1, read on the forward strand.
TGAAACTATCCTTTTTTGCCATTGATTTATTAGTCACTTGCTGAGCTCTATGTGCTCACCCCGTTGCTATATAAATTTTTCAGGATAGCTTGTCGCTCTTTAGAATGTTTAAATTGAGCTATGACAGTGGAAAGCTAAAAAACTTTGGGCAAACCTTTAGTGGATGATATATTTTTGTTATATAAGTATACTTGGTATCTAATGGAATGTTTATGATAAATATGAACTTATGAGTTTTGTAAATGTTTAAAAAGTACCTCTCATGTCAGGAATTTGGGAATGTTAAGTTAAAATTGTGTAATGATATAAACATGTGGTACATGTTAGTTTTGTGATTGTATAGATTCTCACAACTATAGATTTATGGTGTAGTTATGGTTTAGTTGAGTTGGCTTTAGATTTTATAATTCATCAAGTAATATGGTATATGAATTTAAACTGTCATTTCATTCGAAGCATGTTTTGTTCATAACAAGGGAGGAAAGACTAATTAGAGCAAATCATTTATGTAATGAAATATTTCGGAACATATCAAAGGCGGATGGAATGCTTCGGAACATATCAATGGCATATGAAGCATTTTGGAGTATATTAATGGCATACGAAGCATTTCAGAGCATATCAAATGCATATGAAATGTTACGGAGCATATCAATTGCATGAAGCATTTCGGAGCATATCAAGGACGTATGAAATGTTTTGTAACATATCAATAACAAATGAAACATTTCGGAACATATCAATGATAGATGAAATGCTTCGGAACATATCAATGACATATGAAGAATTTTGGATCATATCAATGGCAGATGAAATATTTCGGAATATATCAATGGCAAATGAAATGTTTCAGAATATATCAACGGTATATGAAGTCTTTTGGAGTATATCAATGGCGAATGAAATATTTCGGAACATATCATGGCAGATGAAATGCTTCGAAATATATCAAAGGCATATAAAGCATTTCGGAGTATATCAATGGTATAGGAAGCATTTCGGAGCATATCAATGGCATATGAAATGTTACTGAGCATATCAATGGCATATGAAGCATTTCGGGGCAAATCAAGGACTTATGAAATGTTTTGGAGTATATCAATAACAAATGAAACATTTTGGAATATATCAATGACAGATGAAATGCTTTGGAAAATATCAATGACATATGAAGCATTTCGAAGCATGTAAAAGAACAAATATGAAACAGAAGCTCAAATGTCGCATTTGATGTTGCACACATTTCATTCTTATCCAAAGCATATATAGAAGCACATAACCAAAACTCTGGATATCATATCAAACATATAAAAGGTGATGTGAGATCCCAAACATAATCCCCCATGTCTGGGAGCGTCATCCATCCATGTCTGGATGAAGCTAATGGGGGCCGATAGAGTATCGCGAGCTCTAAGCATATACCCTTTACCATTTCAAGCAAAGGTCCAGATAATCCCTTTACCATTTCTAGCAAAGGTCCAAATAATCCTGTTAGAACCCTAGCAGATTCTAAACTTGGGGTTGATCTCTTTAGGGGATCAGCCTCCTTGGAACTCTATAGGGGTTCCTCCCTCCAAGTTGCTACTCAAAGGCTGTAGAAAAGATTCATCTATTGCTTATCAAAAGAGGAGGAATACATGGCTATTTATAGGGCTTCTAAACCCTAACTCCTAATAGGACTCCTACTCAAGACTCTTACTTCTAACCAACTCATAATAGGACTCCTACTTAAGACTCCTATTCCTTTACAACTCCAATTTCTTCTCTAAGAAACAACCTCCTAACCCTAGCCAACCTCTTCACCTCTTTAATAGGGATCGGCTTAGGTAGGTTTTACATGAATGTCCTTCTCAATTAGGACTCTCATAGCTAGAGTCCTAACACGAAATTGATTTCCAAAGAGAAGAAACAAGAAGAGGTGAATCGACCAAAGCTCGATTTTGGCAGAATTCGAGAGGCATTTTGTATGAATTATTTGGATGACCAATTATACTCCAATTTATACAAAATATCTGTCATTCAAAAGCTATATCAATCTAGATTTAGGTAAATCAATATTTGTAAGAATTAGAGTTTACAACAGAGAGTTACAAATAATTTCGTAATGAAAGGTCTGAAAACATCAGCTCTATTTTGTTGAATCCACAAGGTCGATGAAAACAGATGTTTAAGTTTGCTATTATACTCCAAAAATTCAAAATCATGTGAGAATAGAAATATGTTTTAGTCTAGTTTCCAGTAAATCATACTTTGCATAAATGTGAGTTCTCAACAGAAAGTTATAAGCAGTGAAGCAACAAGGGGTCAGAAATTCAGTGCCTAGTTTCCAGAATCTATAGGGTTAATTGAAATAGAAATATTAGTAGGCATTTAAACTCTAAATCATTCAATATAGGAATCAAAATAAATATTATTGAGTCTATTTTCAAATGGATTAGGCCTTTCATAAATCAGAGTTTAGTACGAATTGTTAGGTCCGAAAAAAATGCATAGAGGTCAGATTTTGAAAAAATTACAGATTCATGGCTTTGTATCAAAACGAAAGAAATGTCTGGTTCTCAGCTGAAATCATTCAAAATTTTCAGATTTAAGACAAAATTAGAAATCAAGAATTCTGTAGGAAGAGGTTAGAACACTTGCCTTAGAAGAGTTTGATTCCCAAATGTGGGAGAGTTGATGCAAAACTTCAAGCAAAACTTCCTCTTCCTCTTCCTCTTCTTCTTCTTCTTCTTCTTCTTCTTCTTCTTCCCTTCTCTTCTCAAACTAACATTGGTTACATAAACTTAAGTTTTCTTTCTTTAATCTCTCATCTAATTACTCTAATTACTTGGTTTGGTCTAATACAATGGTTGCAATGTGTCATGCATGCATTAAATGGGCTAGGTGTCATCTTTAGAGCAAACATAAGTGGCACCAACCTTATGTTAGCTACTGACACATGTCCACCATTTTTTTTTTAAAATCTGAATCTTTTATAAATCATATCAAATTTTTAATATTTACACTTAGGTCCTTAGCCATAAACTTTTAATATAAAATTATTTAATATAAAAGAATTATTAGCTAATCCTCATATTTACAAACAAGCATCTATAAAATTTTTAAAAATGGGGGATGTTACACTCTCCCCTCCTTAAAAGAAAAAATTAGTCCTCTAAATTTATCATACCTCCTTTGATGAAAATATCAGTATAAGCTTTCTTCTTCAAAGGGCAATCTTTTATTTTATGATCTAACTTTCCGTAAGCAAAACAGGCTCCAATTACCCAAAAACATGGACTTGTTTCATGATTTGACCCACATCTTGCACATGATTGAGTCCTCTATGGTGACTTTTCTTCCTCAAATCTAGACATCTTGATCCTCTTATAACTTATTTCAGATTCATTTCCTCTCTTATTTTTGCTAGTAAACTTCTCCTTATATTTCTTGTCCCTAATTTCCTGAATTTCCTCCAAATCTCTTTCAATTATCAAAGCCCTTTCGATCACATCGGCATAAGCTTGGAGTTTTAATTCTGATATCCGACATCATATACCTAGTCTTAGGCCCCTATAAAATTTTTTGCTTTTCTAATTTCATCATCAGTTATATGAGTGGCAAATCTGGAGAGCTTAGTGGATTTAGATTCATACTTTGCAACTGTCAAATTTCCCTGGATGAGATCTAAGAACTCCAATTCTTTCTGCTCTCTAACACAATCTGGAAAATATTTATCATTGAACTTCTCTTTGAATACCTTCCATGTGATTAGCTCATGTTTGATTTCAGAAATCCTTTTAATCATTCTCTACCAATGCTCAGCCTCTCCTTCCAACATAAAGGCGGCAAGAGAAACCTTTTGATCATTAAGGCAATTTAAGACGTCAAATATTTTCTCTCTCTACATCATCCATTGTTTTACTACCATTGGATCAGGCTCACCACTAAAACTAGGAGGACTAAGCTTCTTGAATTGTTCAATTCCCAACCCTGTCTGGTTTGATGTCCCCGTTCCATCATTTCTTCCTTGTTGGGCTTGTTGTTGCATTACTTGTGTCATAGTCTCCAGAGTTCTCATAATTCCACTCAATTGATCAGCAGTAGATGCAACAGGAGAACCAGATGACCTCATCATCCTCGTTTCCTAAAAACAACAAAAGATAAATTTGTTTTTTTTTTATCAATCTCTGAATAAAAGTCACTAAACCTCCAAAAAAAATTTTATCATGCATCTAGCATATCAAAAATCTTAACGATTCTCAAATCATACTTTGATTCCATCTCTATCACGCCCCCCTAAAATATAGATCAACAATAATTCAATTCCATTCCAAGATCCAATCACACATTCGAGGACACTGAGAAAATGTTCAAGTCATTCACATTCATAATTCCATAATTCATAAAACTTATGCAGTTTAAAATCATACTATCATATCACTTAATTATTCACAAAATCCAAAGCCAACTCAACTAAACCATAAACACATCATAAATCCATAAGCTTGGCAATCAATACAATCATAAAACCAACATGTACCATATGTTTATATAATTTCACAATTTAAACTTAACATTCCCAAAATCTTGACAAGAGAGGTAATTTTCAAACATTTACAAAACTCATAAGTTCATATTTACCATAAACATTCCAATAGAAACAAAGTGTACTTATACAACAAAATATATCATCCATTAAAGGTTTGCCCAAAGTCTTCTAGCTTTCCACTATCGTAGCTCAATTTAAACATTTTAGCGAGCGACAAACTATCTTGAAAAATTTATATAGCAACAGGGTGAGCACATAGAGCTCAGCAAGTGACTAACATATCCAAAGCAAAGAGGACGGTTTTGAACAAATAAGGTTTGGAAATACAAGGCAGAGATACAAGAGTTCAAAGATAACCACTCGACAAATGCAGAGTTACAATGTCATTTCATTCGAAGTATGTTTTGTTCATAACAATGGAGTAAGGGCTAATTGGAGCATATCATTGGCAAAAGGAGCATATCCATGGCATATGGTATATTTCATAGTATATCAAAGACATAAGGAGCATTTCGGATATCAATAGCATATGAAACAGTTCGGAACATATCAATGGCGGATGAAATGCTTCGGAACATATCAAAAGCATATGGAAATGTTTCGGAAGCATAAGACGCATTTCAGAATATATCAAAGAACAAATACGAAAGAGAAGCTCAAACGTCGCATTTGACATTGCATACATTTCATTCTTATCCAAAGAACACATAGAAGCATACAACCAAAGCTTTGGATATCATATCAAACAGATAGAAGGTGAAGTGGGATCTCAAACATAATCTAGAGCATCACGGGCTCTAAGCACATACCCTTTACCATTTCTGGCAAAGGTCCAAATAATCCCTTTACCATTTTTGGCAATGGTCCAAATAATCCCTTTATCATTTCTGGGAAAGGTCCAGACAATCCCACAAACATCGGAGTATAAAAGGGCATTGTGAACAAGAAGGTTGGTACATATCGAAAACACATGCGGAACAACGGAATGCATGTGCCTATATGAATCATTGCGATGCAAACATGAACTTTACATGATAACTGTAGGTGTACAAATAATTGAAGAACAAAAGTATACAGAAATTCAAGGCAATAATGTAAATCTCAACTGAAGTAAAGGTTTTTATCGAAATCGATTTCCAAAGAGATGAAACAAAAGAGGTGAATCAACCAAAGCTCGATTCTGGCAGAATTGGAGAGGCACTTTGTATAAATTATTTGGATAACCAATTATATTCCAATTTATACAAAATATGTGTCTTTCGAAAGCTATATCAATCTAATTTTAGTTAATCAAGATTTGTAAGAATTAGAGTTTACAACAGAGAGTTACAATAATTTCGTTACGAAAGGTCTGAAAACATCAGCTCTATTTTACTGAATCCACAAGGTCGATGAAAATAGATGTTTAAGTTTGCTATTATACTCCAAAAATTCAAAATCAGGTAAAACAAAAATACTTTTGAGTCTAGTTTTCAATAAATCATACTTTGAAAAAATTTGAGTTTCCAGCAGAAAGTTATAAGCAGTTAAGCAACAAGAGGTCAGAAATTACAATCCCTAGTTTGCAGAATCTAAATGGTTAATTGAACCAGAAGTATTAGTAGGCATTTAAACTCCAAATCATTCCATATCAAAATCAAAATAAAGGTTTTTAAGTCTATTTCAAATGGATTAGGCCTTTCCTAAATCAGAGTTTAGTACTAAATGTTAGGTCCGAAACAATGCATAGAGGTCAGATTTCCAAAAAATTATAGAGTCATGGCTTTGTATCAAAATGAAAGAAATGTTTGATTCTCAGTTGAAATCTTTCAAAATTTTCAGATTTAAGATGAAATTAGAGATAAAGAATTCTGTAGGAAGAGGTTAGAACACTTGACTTAGAAAAGTTTGATTCCTAAATGTGGGAGAGTTGATGCAAAACCTCAAGCAAAACTTCCTCTTCCTTTTCCTCTACTTCTTCTTCTTCTTCTTCTTCTTCTTCTTCTTCTTCCTTTCTCTTCTCAAACTAACGTTAGTTACAGAAACTTAAGTTTTCTTTCTTTAATCTCTCATCTAATTACTCTAATTACTTGGGTTTGTCTAATATAATGGTTACAATATGTCATACACGCATTAAATGGGCTAGGTGTCATCTTTAGAGCAAACATAAGTGGCACCAATCTTATGTTAGCTAGTGACACATGTCCACCATTTTTTTTTTTAAATCCAAATCTTTCATAAATCATATCAATTTTTTAATATTTACTCTTAGGTCCTTAGCCATAAACTTTTAATATAAAATTATTTAATATAAAAGAATTATTAGCTAATCCTCATATTTACAAACAAGCATCTATAAAATTTTTAAAAATGGGGGATGTTACACTCTCCCCTCCTTAAAAGAAAATTTTAGTCCTCTAAATTTATCATATCTCCTTCGACGATAATATCGGGATAAGCTTTCTTCTTCAAAATGCAATCTTTTATTTTATGATCCAACTTCCCGCAAGCAAAACAGGCTCTAATTACCTAAAAACATAGACTTGTTTCATGATTTGACCCACATCTTGCACATGATTGAGTCCTCTATGGTGACTTCTCTTCCTCAAATCTAGATATCTTGACCATCTTATAACTTATTTCAGATTCATTCTCTCTCTCATTTTTGCTAGTAAACTTCTCCTTATATTTCTTGTCCCTGATTTCCTGAATTTCCTCCAAGTCACTTCAAATTATCAAAGCCCTTTCGACCACATCGGAAGCTTGGAGTTTTAATTCTGATATTTGACTTCTTATAGCTAGTCTTAGGCCCCTTTCAAATTTTTTTTATTTTCTAATTTCATCATCAGTTATATGAGTGGCAAATCTAGAGAGCTTAGTGAATTTAGATTCATACTTTGCAACCATCAAATTTCCCTAGATGAGATCTAAGAACTCCAATTCTTTCTGCTCTCTATTGCAATGTGGAAAATATTTATCATTGAACTTCTCTACGAATACCTTCCATGTGATTGGCTCATATTTGATTTCAGAAGTCCTTTTAATCATTCTCCACCAATGCTCAGCCTCTCCTTCCAACATAAAGGCGGCAAGAGAAACCTTTTGATCATCAAGGAAATTTAAGATATCAAATATTTTCTCTCTCTCCATCATCCATCGTTCTGCTACCATTGGATCAGGCTCACCACTAAAACTAGGAGGACTAAGCTTCTTAAATTGTTCAATTCCCAACCCTATTTGGTTTGATGTCCCCGTTCCATCATTTCTTCCTTGTTGGGCTTGTTGTTGCATTACTTATGTCATAGTCTCCAGAGTTCTCATAATTCCAGTCAATTGATCAGTAGTAGATGCAATAGGAGAACCAGATGACCTCGTCATCCTCGCTTCCTAAAATCAACAAAAGATAAATTTGTTTTTTTTTATCAATCTCTAAATAAAAGACACTAAACCTCCAAAAATCTTTGTGATTCTCAAATCATGCTTTAATACCATCTCTGTCACGCCCCCCTGAAATTAGATCAACAATAATTCAATTCCATTCCAGGATCCAATCACACATTTGAGGACACTGAGAAAATGTTCAAGTCATTCATATTCATAATTCTATAATTCATAAAACCTGTGCAGTTTATAATCATACTATCATATCACTTAATGATTCACAAAATCCAAAGCCAACTCAACTAAACCATAAACATATCATAAATCCATAAGCTTGACAATCTATACAGTCATAAAACCAACATGTACCATATGTTTATATCATTTCATAATTTAAACTTAACATTCCCAAAATCTTGACATGAGAGATACTTTTCAAATATTTACAAAACTCATAAGTTCATATTTACCATAAACATTCCATTAGAAACCTAGTGTACTTATACAATAAAACATATCATCCACTAAAGGTTTGCCCAAAGTCTTCTTGCTATCTACTGTCATAGCTCAATTTAAACATTTTAGCGAGTGACAAGCTATCCTAAAAAATTTATATAGCAACGGGGTGAGCATATAGAGCTCAGCAAGTGACTAACATATCCAAAGCAAAGAGGACGGTTTCAAACAAATAAGGTTTGGAAATACAAGGTAGAGATACAAGAGTTCAAAGATAGCCACTCGACAAATACAGAGTTACAATGTCATTTCATTCGAAGCATGTTTTGTTCATAACAATAGAGTAAAGGCTAATTGGAGCATATCCATAGCATATGGTATATTTCAGAGTATATCGAAGATATAAGGAGCATTACGGAATTCAATGGCATATGAAACAGTTCGAAACATATCAATGGCGGATGAAATGCTTCGGAACGTTTCAAAGGCATATGGAAATGTTTCGGAAGCATAAGAAGTGTTTCAGAATATATCAAAAAACAAATACGAAACAGAAGCTCAAACATCGCATTTGACATTGCATACATTTCATTCTTATCCAAAGCACACATAAAAGTATACAACCAAAGCTTTGGATATCATATCAAACAGATAGAAGGTGAAGTGGGATCTCAAACATAATCTAGAGCATCACGGGCTCTAGGCACATACCCTTTACCATTTCTAGCAATGGTCCAAATAATCCCTTTACCATTTCTAGCAAAGGTCCAAATAATCCCTTTACCATTTTTGGCATAGGTCCAAATAATTCCACAAACACCGTAGTACAAAAGGGCATTCTGAACAATAAGGTTGGTACATATCGGAAACACATGCGGAACAATGGAATGCATGTGCCTATACGAATCATTGTAATGCAAACATGAACTTTACATGTTAGCTATAGGTGTACAAATAATTGAAGGACAAAAGTATACAGGAATTCAAGGCAATAAAGTAAATCTCAATTGAAGTAAAGGTTTTTGCCGAAATTGATTTCCAAAGAGAAGAAACAAGAAGAGGTGAATCGACCAAAGCTCGATTCTGACAGAATTAGAGAGGCACATTGTATGAATTATTTGGATAACCAATTATACTCCAATTTATACAAAATATAAGTCATTCGAAAGCTATGTCAATCTAGTTTTAGGTAAATTAAGATTTATAAGAATTAGAGTTTACAATAGAGAGTTACAAATAATTTCGTAATGAAAGGTCTAAAAACATTAGCTCTGTTTTACTAAATCCACAGGGTCAATGAAAACAGATGTTTAAGTTTTCTATTATACTCCAAAAATTCCAAATCAAGTAAGCACAGAAATATTTTTGAGTCTAGTTTCTAATAAATTATACTTTGCATAAATCTGAGTTCCCAACAGAATGTTATAAGTAGTTAAGCAACAAGAGGTCAGAAATTACAGTCCCTGGTTTGCAGAATCTGTAGGGTTAATTAAAACAAAAGTCTTAGTAGGCATTTAAGCTCCAAATCATTCAATATAGGAATAAAAATAAAGGTTTTTGAGTCTATTTTTAAATGGATTAGGCTTTGCCTAAATCAGAGTTTAGTACTAAATGTTAGGCTCGAAACAAAGCATAGAGGTCAGATTTCCAAAAAATTACAGATTCATGGCTTTGTATCAAAACAAAAGAAATGTCTAGTTCTCAGTTGAAATCTTTCAAAATTTTCAGATTTAAGATGAAATTAGAGATCAAGAATTCTGTAGGAAGAGGTTAGAACACTTGCCTTAGAAGAGTTTGAATCCCAAATGTGGGGGAGTTGATGCAAATCCTTAAGCAAAACTTCCTCTTCCTCTTCCTCTTCTTCTTCTT
>LVTN01003190.1:0-14041 GCA_001649415.1 Musa itinerans
CATCAAAATCCGAGATTCAACAAATATAACACCACTGTATCAAAGACGTATGCGATTTTCTCCGCCGTGAGAACAATTCTCAAGTTACGGAGCCAATTCGTATAATTTGGACTAATGAGGTAGTTGACATCAAGTATGCCACGTAAGGGATTCGAAAGAGATATTTTCTTAAAATAAAGATGCAGTAGAAATAAATAACATGTAGATTTTGTAAAACATTAAACAATCAAGATATGGACTTATATCTTAATATGCTCTCACTATTTTACTTACGAGTCACGTGACACCCTCAGCATGTGAAACGAAAGTCTTCGGTATACTTCTATTGGGGATCAGGATCTAATCAACATTTTAGTGTAATCTTGAGGGACTCAACCAATCCCACTAAGCCCGAAAGGTAGGCAACTCTTGCCGATCACAACTTCTTGTGATTCCCGTCCTATTTGGCCTCTGAATCACCATAGTCTCGTGGGACTCGACCAACCATGATGTTCGGTTAAGTCAACACCATCATTATAAGATGAGTCTGATTCAATGATATACCCTCGAAGGCATTGACCAAGCATATCATGTCCTCAAGTCACTGATGACGTCTCTTTGTCGTAGGCAAGATAGCAAATCATGATATAAGTGAGCCTCGAGGGACTCGACCAACTCAACCTATATCAAGAATCGGTCCCTACCTATAACGATGGAAAGCCACATGGGTCACTCTAATTGCCTCACATTTACCAACTTAATATTGTCGAGAGAGGGGTTTCTTTGATTTGGTCTCCTAATATAACATGTTACACACATACATATTTAATATATATATCTACATCGTAAGCAAATATACATATACATATCTAGTAGGTGTATAAATAATCATACATCACATGAGTAATTATACCAGATGATCATGGACCACAGCCTAATGTAATCAGGCCTGAGCTAGTGGGCCTAATCACTCACATCAAGATCTATGTGTGCAACAGTGCATCTACATGCCCTGTAATCGTCCATCTCGTCCTTGTCGGTTCCGTCGGCATCTCGACACATCTCCATACATCGCAATCGTATCCACACTCCCGCTGCGCCTCCTCGTGTGATTACAACTTAATCATAGGCACGTAAGCCCGACAATAAACGAGAAATATAATGGAGGCTCACAGGCCCCAATAATAATAATCACAAGTACACACATCACACGATCCATGATCATTTGTCCATACATCATACATCACATGTATAAATCATCATCATGTAGGACTGCTAGATAATAATAAAATAATAATCAATTAAATCTTTTAATTAATTAATATTTTTTGAAATCAAGGACATGTAGGAAATTTTTTAAATTCTAAGGGGTATTTTTGTAATTTGGATAAAAGGAGAGAACTGAAATTTCTTAAATTCTAATGGGCAAAACTATCTTTTGTCCGAAAAACCCTAAGCCCCTCACCCTCTCCCCGGATGCTACTATCGCCGCTACCCTATCGGCGGAGGCCTGTGCGGCGAGGGGCAAGGGCACTACCCCTGCTTGCGAGTGGCACGCCCGCTAGTAGTGCCGCCTCTACAGGTGGGTGCCCCTACGGGTTTTGCTGCCCTTGAGGGTGGGTGCCCCAGTGGGCGCCGTCGCCTCCGCAAGTAGTTCTGCCCGTGGGGCAATGCCCGCAGGCGGTGTTGCCCTGTCGAGCGGCGCCCTTGCTGGCCTACTGCCCCTGCGGCCGGTTCTTCCCACGGGTGCAGCGCCCGCAAGCGCTACCCCTTGCCGGGGCAATGCCCGTCCCTGCGAGCACTAGTGCTCATGGCCTACTGCAAGTAGGACGTCGGCCACTGGCCGTTGGCAACCAATAGCCAGCCACTTATACGCAGATGGCCAAGGCTGCAAGCAGCCTTTGGCCACTTTTGCATGGGCAGCAAGGGCAGCAACAATTGCTGCCCTTTCTCGCCTTTGTCGTCAACGATCTTGGCGATAAAATTCCTCCTAAAACACAACACACATAGTTCAAAACCAATCTTTCGCACGAACAACCTAGCTTTGATACCACAATTGGGAAATCTTGAGGGTGACATCACATGCGCAGCGGAAGAATAGAAAGCAAAATCCCAAATTCCCAAAGATATGTTCATTGTTGTGCGAAGATTGGTGCACAAAATTCACGAAATAGAAAACCACGTGTGAGATAGATTGTGTTACCTAGGGAGATCGTATATCCCTGAATCCCTGTAGATCTCTAGGAGAGGGTCAAGGAGGTCAAGCACTCTCCTCTCCACACAGCAAGGCTACGACGATGCTCCTCAAAACTCCAGGCCTGCTCTGAGGTGGAGAGGGGGAGGAGAATAGGAGAGGCAAGCAAAAGGTAAAACCTATGAACCACTGATTCCCTCATATTTATAGAGGTCTCATATCAACTTAACCCTAATGGATCCTCCCATATTGGGTATTGGATCTCCATCCAACTACCCAAGCCTCTTAGATTAGTGGATCTCTATCTAATAATCTCTTAGGCTTTTATTAGATCTCATCCATAGAATCCAATAATTCAGGGGCTTATTGGATATCCAATAAGATAGGGGCTTCGGCGGATATCTTATATACAAACCTCTACTCATCGCAATGCCTACCATATATGTGTGACCCTCTAGGACCAATATCGAGCTGGCTGTGAGTCATACATGTCAGAACTCCTTTTGGCACAGTGAATTATTATCTCCATAATAATTCACTCGACTCATCGATTGCAGACGTACTAGGCCACTACGCCGTAACCCCCAAACAATACAGGGGAATCCAATCCATTGGACCTGTCTGTCCTCAATTACCATGTACCTATAGTTCCTCATCCATATAATATCTCAAAGACCGTATACCGGGTATGGTGCTATCAGACCTGTACGGTTTCTACTCGAGTCTCGCTCTAATCGGATTCTCCTGGAGAACTCTTTCTCTCTTAATCCGAATGACCCTAGCTAGGGATTTGTTTGAGCAAGAACACATGGGACATTCCTCTCATGACAACGAGAGTGGATGATCCCTTATCGACACTCAAGAGCCCTCATAAGATTAACTACCACTCCTAATGACCGATCGTGCTAGATCTGGGACTTCTAAACCTATAAGTCCGGTATTAAATAGTGGAGCACTCATATAGTACATCATTAGTGTCTAATGTCTAAGAACCAGATATACCACTAGGGTTACGGAATCGCTGTCTGACAATAAAGCATCATCAATTATTTAGCATTCCATAAGTGGATCAATTAGTGAACTCATTCTCCAATGCTATACTGTATCCCTAGTGTCCCCACACGAGCAGCTATGAGACCAGCTGCATCCATCATATGGACGGGTATACAGCACACTAGTATGTCCAATTATCTCAATGTCCCTCTCGAGTAGCCTATGATTGGGATTATTTAGGATCTGTGTTTAAAGGCGAATCGGTCTCATTATCATGGTCTCATCACGATCCGATTCCTATTGCATAGATCGAAGTACATCACAATATATACATGTATATATATAATAGTCAATATAAAGTGATAAATGTAAAAATATAATAAGCAAAAAGATTGCATGTCAAGTCACACATGCCATCACTCATGTGATTGGCTTGCGGGACACATATGACTAGCAATGAATATCTCAAAGGCATAAGAAGCATTTCAGAATATATCAAAGAACAATTACAAAACAGAAGCTTAAACATCGCATTTGACATTGCATTCATATCATTCTTATCCAAAGCACACATAAAATCACATAACCAAAGCTTTGGATATCATATCAAACACACAGAAGGTGAAGTGGGATTCCAAGTATTTTCTAGAGCATCGCAGGACCATTTTAGCAAAGGTCCAAATAATCCCTTTAGCATTTTATCAAAGGTCCAAATAATCCCATAAATACTAGTGTACAAAAGGATAGTGTGAACAATAAAATTGACATATATTTGAAGCATATGCGGAATAATGAACGTACATGTACCTTTGTGAGTCAATACGATGCAAACATAATCTTTCATAAATGCATTCAAATTTGAAATGAAATAAAAGCAAGAACATATAAGGATTCCAAGCAATCATATATAGCTCAATTGAAGCAAGAATGCTAGATGAATTCAATGTCCAAAGAGATGAAACCAAAATAGGCACATTTGACGAAAGTTCTGTTCTGGTAGATTCTATGAGGGAAATTGTGGTAATAATTTGAACTATCAATTATACTCCAATTTACTCAAGAAATGTATTATTGGAAAGATATTTCAATTTACTTTTAGATAAAATAAGTTTCGTATGAATTAAACTTTCCAATAGAGAGTTACCAATGATTTGGTAACCAAAGGTCAGAGAACAAAATATCTGTTTTACATAATTCATAGGGTCGGTTTAAATAAATAACTAGGTTGGTATTTGTATTACAATTTTTCAATTCAAGTATCAAAAGAAATATTTTGGAGTCTAATTTCAAACAAAATAAGTTTTGCATAAATCAGAGTTTCCGACAATGACTTATAAGTAGTTTAGTATTAAAAGGTCAGAAGCTAGGGTGCCTATTTCACAGAATCCATATGGTCAATTGAAATAGAAGTTTGGGCAGATAAATTTACTCCAAATTCTTCAAATAAGCTATCAAAAGAAAAGTTACGAGTCTATATTCAGATTAAATAAGTTTTGTCTAAATTGAAAATCAGTACAGAGATTTATAGCTAAAACAAAGTTATGGGTCAGAATCTCAGAAGTTTTCCTGATTCAAATCGTTATATCTAAATAAGAGATGTATCAAATACAAGGTTAGAACAATTTAAATTGCTCATATTCAAGACAAAAGCAAAGATAGAATTGCAGTAGGAAAGGATTATAATACTTATAGGAGAAAAGATCCGAACACTTGCCATAGAAAAGATTGAAACACTTGCAGGAGAAAAGATCCAAACACTTGTAGGAGAAAAAATCAAAGATCCAAAAATACAAAGAAGGTGTAAGCGCAAATCCTTTTACTACTTTTCCTCCGTCCCCTCTTTTCCCTATTTCATTTTCCTCCTTCCATTAGCCTTTAGATTTCTCTTGGGTCCTCCATCCAAGATCGAAAACCCAACTACTGAATACTGTGTTCTTGTTGCTGTATCTATGGTGCAGAAGATCAATCATCTGCATTTACTACGACTACCTTTTATTTATTGGGAAAGCTATGCCAAATTTTTCTCTGAAGATTTTGTTCTCGAGTCCCAAAACCTCACCAAAATATGGCCTTTGCTTAAGCTTCGATCTAAAAAGACCATCTTGTTGTTGGAATCTGGAGGAATTCTTCTTCCTTGTACAAAATCTAATCATTTTATCTCCCAAAATCTCCTCTCTTTTTTTTTCATGCAGCATATGTTTCTCTTGATGTTTCTGATTGATGTCGTCTATCCTACGTGAGATCCATTTCTCTCAGTATGCATCCTATTGCAATATGCAAGTTGCAAGTTTTTGAAATATCCAAGTTCAACATTGGATACCAACATTGCATAATTAACATAATCTCCTAGTTTTATCATTATGCAATTTTGCTATCATCATAGATATGCAAGGTAATATGATAGCAATTTCTACAACATACAAGCTAGCAAATTTTACAATATTTTTAAAACATGCAAGCTAGCAGTTTTTTTTTTAGATGTACAAGAAAGCAACCCTTGCTTCTTGAAATATGCAAGTTTCAAGCTAGCAAATTTTTGCTTCCTTTGTAATGATTGAGCTAGCAATTTTGCTTCTGTTGCAAAGTGCAATATGGACTATTTTGCCTCTTTTCAAAATGTGTAACTTGACACATATTGCTTCTTTTGAGATTTACGAGATAGCACTTTTCCTTCTTCTTGAAGTATGCAAGCTAGCTAAAAAGCTAGCAAAATTTGCTCCCCCTATGTCATTGCCGAAAAGAAGGGAGAAATCAATGGCTAAAAATTTTAATCATTATACAAGCCATATTACAAAATCATGTCATGATATTAAGAAAATTTAAGGACATGATTCATTCGACAAATCTTTTTAATAAAGCAAAAGAATTATACAACCAAGGATCATGATAAGAATATATCAATATCATAGATCAAGTTGTGATTCGTGATTCGTGATTCATCATAAAGCAAATTAATTTTTAATAATCACATAAGGCATTTAAAGAATTTTTGAAACATAGGAGAATGATTAATTTAAGCATGCAATGTTTCAATCAAATTCAAGTCATGAATACTAATACTTTCATATTGTGAGTATCAATTCATGAATACCAAAAGATATTATATGTGATTCCAATTTTGCAAGATTAAGATTATAATTTAGATAAAACTCATTCAAATCAAATCGTTAACTTGAAACTCATAATCAAGTCATCAAAATCAATTTCGAGATTCACAAAATATCATGAAATCATTAATCTCGATAAGATGGGAAAATTATTTTTTAAGTGATTCTTTTTCATCTAAGCATGCCTTAGTCTTTATATGCCAAATTAAGATAAGCATGAAAGTTCAAGATGTAAAGGCAAAATCTTATAAAACAACTCATCAAACAAGATTTTAAACATCTATTTTCAAGCCATATAAATAGTAAGTCAAAGATTCAATTATCTCATGTCATGAATTCCAATAGGCATCTCAAATTATCAACATCACATTAAAAAGATGTTTCAAAAAGATATATCGATAAGTGATTCATTTGTATCATTTTATTCATTTGAAAGATTCTCCTCTTTAGTAAATAAATCTAGGAGAACAAAATGAATTAAGGAAGATATAACATGATTGAGCATTGAACATGATTCATATTTAAAATGTGTCTTATGTCGTAAATACGAATCAAGCATTTGTCAAATTCGAAATCATCCTCAAAATTACATTCAATAAATTCATATATGACAAGCATAGATTTATTGAAAAATCAATAAGATAGAAGATTGCATTTCATTTTTATAAATTTCTATTCATGTGTTTTGCTTCTTATAAGCATGCCTTTGCTTTAAAAAGAAATGTCAACATTCAAGATAGAAAGGCAAATTTCGTCACAAAGATTATTAAGTCGAATCGCATTAAGCATGTGGCATTATCCAAAAGATTCGATTCAAGATATTCACATAATTCATGAAATGAGTTCATTAATTTCAATAGGATAGAGAATCCATTTTCATGTCATACAATTGATTTCATATGAGCATATATAAAATTTTCATGTAAAAGCTATGCATCATGTTGAGAGCAAAATCATCAATATGCTTGCTTCTATCTATTAATCACATTTGGTGTGTAAGCATTATCACAAGTTTAGTCAAAACCATCAAGGCATTATTCCAAACATAGGGTATCATCATTTCAAATTCTCATGCATAATATCAAAACCATACATCAAAATCTAATATGAAAATCATGAACATTCATGGAATTTAAATATTATCACAAATTAAGCAATCATCATTCATAATTTTTAATTTTTCAAAAATACTAGAAAGAAAAGCATAAAAAAAATTCCTACTAACTAAGTTAAGCACTCACGAAGAGATCATGTAATTTCAAAATAATTCAAGAGAGTTGAGTTACATACCTTGTAGTCGAAGCCCGTCAAAGCCCAATTCGTCGTTTCACCTTTGGAAGTTCTTGATTCATCCTTGGGTGCCTTCCTCTTCTTTGGCCTATTCCTCCGTTGAAGTTCATTGTTTATTTTAGATTTTTGTTTAATGAACTTATTAAGATTTAGTGTTCGAAGTTCAAATTCATCATTGTCCTCATCACTTGAGTCATCGCTCAAGTGGCATTCATTTGTCCGGAGTTCCAAATCCTTCCTATTCTTTGGAAGGTGGTTCAAGTGTTCATTGAGTTCAAAGTGTTCCAAAAGTGTCATTTCATAGGTCATTAATGACCCGATTAAGTCTTCTAATGGAAAATCATTTAAATTTTTTGTCTCTTGTATTGCGGTTATTTTAGGATCCCACCTTTTTGGAAGGGATCTTAAGATCTTGCTTACAAGATCAAAATTCGAAAAAGATTTACCAAGAACTCTTAGATTATTGACGACATCCGTGAAACGGGTGTACATGTCGCCTATAGTCTCGCTTGGTTGCATTCGAAAAAAGCTCAAAATCATGCAATAAAAAATTAACTTTCGAGTCTTTGACTCTACTAGTTCCCTCGTGCGTGATTTCAAGTGTTCGCCAAATATCAAAAGCCGTTTCGCACGTAGAAATCCGATTGAACTCATTTTTGTCCAAAGCGCAAAATAAGGCATTCATAGCCTTTGCGTTTAAAGAAAAACACTTCTTCTCCAAATCCGACCATTCGTTCATCGGTTTAGAAGGAAGTTGAAAACCATTTTCAACAATATTCCATAAATCCAAATTCGTAGAAATCAAGAAAACTCTCATTCGAGTTTTCCAATAAGTGTAGTCCAATCCGTTAAACAACGGTGGACGAAAAACCGAAAAGCCCTCTTGAAAGCCATGAAGAGCCATTTCTCTCGGGTGTAAATCCGAAATGAGAAATACCGGGCTCTGATACCAATTGTTAGGACCGGAGCGGCACTAAGAGGGGGGGGTGAATTAGTGCAGCGGATTAAAACGTCGGTTTTGACAATCTTTCTCACGATAAAAAACCGAACTCGGAAAACTTAACTTGAATGCGTATTCATGAAGATGTGCAGCAAAGGTAATAAAGTAAGTATGAAAGTTTGCAGTAAGATAAGCAGCAACAAATAGATGCAAACCAGAGAAGACGGTAGTTTATAGTGGTTCGGTCAATCGTGACCTACATCCACTCCTCCGATTCCTCTTCCGTCGAGGCCACCGGCATCCACTAACGATCTTCCTTTACTAGGCGAAGATCAACCTCCTTCTTACACCCCTCTTACAACCTCTTACAAGTGGTTCACCCTTTTACAAAGATTTCAATGAAAAGAAAGGAGGTGAACACTAAAGCTATTGAAAACAAGACTTTTCCTAAAGCTTCTCTCAACTTCTAACTTCTCAAAAGGTTACTATCTCAGCTGAGATTTGAGGGGTCTTTATAGGCCTCAAGAGGATTCAAATTTAGGCTCCAAAAATTTGAATTCTCTTAGGTTCCCGATGCTGGAGGTGCCACCGCCCAGCCAGGAGGTGCCACCGCCCAGCTCTCAGCCTCTGGGCGGTGCCACCGCCTACACTATTTCAACTCACTGGTTGGGCTCCAAAATTGGCCCAAACCAGTCCGAACTTAGGCCAAATTGGCCCCTACTTGGGTCATAGGATTAACACCTAATCCTAGCCCTAATTAACGTGCTAACTACAATTTTAAAGACATTTTCTAAGCTATTACAAAGTCCATAAGTCAAGACTTCTTCCGACGAGCTTTCGGCGAACTTCCGGCGGTCTTCCGATAAACTCTCGGAAACCATTCTGCGGACTCCCGACAAGCTCGTAGACTTCACGATTTGATCTTGGCGAGTTCCGACGAGCTTCTTCGGCAAGCTCCGATCTTTCTCGGTGAGCTCCGTGAACTTCCGACGAACCTTTTGGCGAGCTTCCGAAAAACCCTTCGGCAAGCTCCCTACTCATTCTCGGCTAGTTCCGACAGCATTCCCGACGAACCTTCGGACTTCCGTCAAACTCTCGAACTCCCAACGAATCCTTCGTGCTTGACTCCAGCACTTTGTTTCGCTTTATGTCTTCATCGTTATCGTAGTTAATCCTGCACACACAAGACAAAACTCTACTCCGATCTAGACAATTATTACAACGCGAATTGACATTTTGTTGCCCGGCACGTCATTGGTTGGCGCTTCGTCCGATTCTTCAGCGCATCGTCCTCTCTTGTGGCTTGTTGCCCAATCGGCGGGTGACCCCCCCCACCCCCGTATCTTTGGCACTCCTTGGCCCGATGCCCGACGTCCGAAGCCTTCTGCCGTCCAATACCCTGACGTGATCTCCTCCGGCGCAACGTCAATTCCTCCTGCGTCAACTATCTAATCCTGATCGAGTAGACCTGCATCACTCAAAATGCAGTTAAACATCTAAACACAATCAATTAGTTTCATCATCAAAATCTGAGATTCAACAGTTATGAGTGTAACGAAAGCGTGCGTGCGGTGTACAGTGATGGCACGAAGAAAAGAAGAAAAAAAACAGTCAGCATAATCGATAAGGTTTTAAGCTATAGAATTGTCCAACATTTTAACATGAATAATAATAATAATAATAATAATAATAATAATAATAATAAAACATTCATAGATTACACCAGTTTTAAGTATATCTTTACAGATATTTCGCAAGTAGCAAGGGGTAGGGGTAGATCTATCACAAATCAACCCAATCCCTAAAGAATCAAATTTGACTATGATATTATGAAAGTACAAAGTAAAAGACTTTGTCAAGAGCATCCCAAATAGCCTAGTACTAAGGTTGAGGCTTGATGTATATTGCTTCCTTCAATGATAATAGTGTTATTCCTGTCCACACAAGAGTGACCGGTGCCGGCATTGACATCAAAGTTTGAAAAAGGATTACAAAAAATGGAAAGAGTTGTGAATGCACTCAGCTTGATTAGGAGGTGAGGGCCATGCCTCTACCTGTAGTTAGGAGAGGAACAACTAAGTTATAAGGTAACATTTTTAATTAACATAGGCATGCATGATGGGATATAAAGAGAAATAACTTTTGTATATGAACAAATATTAGTAGGCCATAACACACAGCGAAATTAAATGGAACCACAATCAAATAGAACACTAAGATATACGTGGAAAATCAATTCAATGTGAAGAGTAAAAATCACGGGGCAAACTAGAGATACTCCACTATGAGAATAATGAATATATAAATCTCAATCTCTTGCCTAAAACCCTAGTAACAATCACAAGAGAATAACTGGCATACAATGATTATGTTACTGTGCACAATATCTAAATCCTCCCTAATTCTCCCCAAGTAATCACAGTAAGAATCTACTATAGATCTGATCTAACTTGAGATGAAAGCACTGCTAGATGATTAAGAACAGTCTTTCTGCATTGTCATTGTCTTCTTCCCTTTCTTTCTCCTCCTTTTCTGCCTTGTTTTTCTCCTTTTTGCTATTGCCAAGATCTTTGTGACTGCTCTCGTTGCTGCCCTATTTATGCCTATTTTCACAGCCACCACACCCCCCTAATATAAATTAGGGTTAGGTTAAGAGGGGGTGAGTTGTGGGCTGATAAAGCCCACCTTAGGCTAAATATGGGCTGTCAGCCCAACAACCTTCCCCTTCAGCCCATAAGGGAGGCTGCCCATGACTCCTCAATGTGAAGTCATATCGATCAACTGTCGACATATCTCCTATCTTTCTTTTGGTAAAGTCTTTGTCAATATATTTGTTCCGTTGTCATCTGCTTCCTGGTAACTCTCTGGTTCACCTGCATCAGTAAGTATCATATACTCATCTGTAGAGTATCTTCTGGAAGGTTGACGTTCTCTAGAAGATCTTCTCAACTGAGGTTCTGCTAGAACTTGCTCTCCAACTTCTTGTTGCTCAACATGTCCTACAAGTAGATCAACATTAGACTCTACACCATCTTCTTGCATATCTCCCCCATCATCCTGATATACAAGAGGAGTAATTGGGTCACAATCTACTAATCCTTCCATAGAAGTCTTGGCTGGTGCATTTTTCTTCAAATCCTCAAAGGTTTGATCCTCAAAGAAGACTACATCTCTGCTTCTAAACACCTGCTTTTCTGGATCCTAAAGCCTGTAACCAAACTGATCATGTGAGTAACCAAGAAAAATACATTCTTTAGTCTTATCATTCAGCTTGGATCTCTCAATGTCTAGAACATATGCAAATGCATGACAACCAAACACTCTCAAATGCCTGTAGAAAACATCTTTCGCTGACCATACATGCTTTGCAACATCACCATCTAAGGCTGTACATGGTGACAAGTTGATCACATCAACTGCAGTCCTCAAAGCCTCATCCCAAAACCTTTTGGGTAGCCTGGCTTGTGAAAGCATACATCTGATCTTTTCCATGATAATGCGATTCATCCTCTCTGCAATTGCATTATGCTGAGGTGTACCAGGAACTATCATCTCATGTTGGATCCCATGTGACCTGTAATAATAATTAAATAATCTTGTATACTCACCACCATTATCTGATCTAATACATTTCAATTGTCTTTTTGTCACCCTTTCAACCCTGGCATGAAATTCTTTGAAGACATTAATAACCTGATCTTTGGTCTTCAAAGCATAGGCCCAAACTTTCCTGGAAAAATCATCTATAAAAGTGATAAAATAAAGTGCACCACTTATACCAGGAACATCAATAGATCCACTAGGAGTTTTTGTCCTCAAATGACCACATACATCTGTATAAACACGGTCTAAGGCATGCATTTTTCTAGATATAGTAGGGCTAGCAAATGAAACTCTATGTTGTTTACCAGCCAAATAATTAATACAAGAGTTCAAATGTGTACCTTTGAGGTCTGGCAATATCTCTCTCTAGGAAAGAGCTTGCAGCCCCTTCTCGCTCATGTGTTCTAGTGGCCTATGCCATAACTCCATGCTGAAGTCTTTTTCTGTAGCATTTAACTGCTCACCATAAGCTTTAGCTTGCAACCTGTACAAAGTATGACATTTCTAATAGCAGATAAGATTTCCTCAACTATATAAAGAAATATCTCTATTCTGTTGAGAGAAATCCTCTAATATGTTGAGGGAAATCCTCCCTCCTCTAATTGTTAGTTTGGCAAGTCTCACATAGTCCCATATCGGGAAAATCAAGCTTGTTATCTCCTATTGAAACTATAAATAAGGGCTTGGGCTTTTAAACTAGATGCACCATAAGAAAAACCTAATTGTCAGTTTGGGTTTACCTACTATTAAGTCCATACTTAGTTAAAATAGTTTGGGTTTTTTCTTGTTTAGTAGTCTCAGGTGTTTTATGGCCTAGGAACATTTTCCTAAGGTATTTGTAATTGTCCATTTTATAGTAAGAGTTTTGCTCCTTCGTCCGTGGATGTAGGTCAATTGATCGAACCACGTAAATTTGATTTCCTTGTCTCTTTTTATTTTTTCTATTTTATTGTCTTTATTTGGTTGCCAAAATTACCCTTTGGTAAATTTCCTAGGGCTAGCTCTAACAAATTGGTATCAAAGCCTGGTTTCGGGATCTTTTGGTAACGATGACAATAACAAAGATCGTTGTCGAGAAATTCGATAGAAATGTTAACTTCGGCATATGGCAACTCAAGATGGAAGCCATTCTGGTTCAAGACGGAGTTGATTTGGCACTATAGGGAGTTGAGAATATTCTAGATGATACGTCAAAGAAAGATCTTGCGAGTATGGATAAGAAGGCCCAATCAAGCATTATTCTAAATCTTTCTAACGAGGTTTTACGGGAGGTAGCTACGGAGACTATGACTAAGAGCATGTGGGACAAGCTTAAAGCCTTGTATATGAAAAGGACAGTGAAGAATCATCTCTAATTGAAGCAGAGTTTATATATGCTTTGGATGACTGAAGGTACATCTATACTCTCACATCTTGATAAATTTGATTCCTTAGTTATGGATTTGGAGAATATAGATGTGAAAATTGATGATGAGGATAAGGCCCTGTTACTTTTGTGTTCTCTTCCCCAATCCTTTAAGTATTTCTGTGATACTATAATTTATGGAAAAGAAACAATTTCGTATCAGGAAATTAAATCTACACTAAAATCTAAGGAGCAGATAGACATGGATATTATTGGGGAAAGTAGAGGAAATTAAACTAAGGGTCTGGTTGTCAGGGGTAGAACGGATAAAAGGAAATTTGACAATAGTAGATCTAAATCTAGATCTAAATCCAGATATAGAAATTTGGAGTGCAGATATTGTCATAAAATGAGGCACATTAAGGTTGATTGCTTTAAATTGAAAAATAAATTAAAGCAAAAGGGAAAAATTATTGAGAAAACTATTAAGTCCGCTGAAGCTAGTATAGCAACTGATGAGAATGTTGGAAATATTTTCTTTGCTATTGAAGACAAGATGAGGTCTAAAAATGAATGGATTTTAGATTCGG
>LVTN01003194.1:10693-21586 GCA_001649415.1 Musa itinerans
GATTCAAGATTGAGATCTCATTGGGAGTTCGAGAGTTCGATGGAAGTCTGGACGTTCGTCGAAAGTTCTACCGGAACCAACCGAGAAGTCCAGGAGTTTGCCAAAGAAGCTTGTTGGAACTCGCCAAGAAGATCGTCATAAAGTCCAGGATCTTACCGGGAGTCCGTCGGAACATTACCGAGAGTTCGTCGGATGTTCGCCAGAAGTACGCCGGAAGCTCGTCGGAAGAGTTGATGCACCGGAACAAGAAGCACTGTAAATTATGTCTTAATTATCGTAGGTAGAGCATAAATTAAGTTAGGATTAGGAGATAATCCCACTAACTTAATTAGGGGCCAACTGGGCCCTTAACAGGGCTGAATTGGGCCGAAGTAAGCTACCAATTCAGCCTCTGAATTCTTTACCGACGGTGGCACCGCCTGGAAGATAGTGCCCCTGGATTTTTGGGCGGTGGTACCACCCAGACTGGGTAGTGGTACCACCGGCAACAGTGCTGCCAGTCTGAATTCTTTACCGACGGTGGCACCGCCTGGAAGATAGTGCCCCTGGATTTTTGGGCGGTGGTACCACCCAGACTGGGTAGTGGTACCACCGGCAACAGTGCTGCCAGCAATGGTACCGCCCCTGTTCGACAGTGGTACTGCCCAGTGTCAGATCAGCGATAGTAGTAACGACGGTGGTACCGCTAGTACATTGGATTCCAGGGATATGACACTTTTTGGCTCAAATTTTGAAGCCATTGGTGCCTATAAGAACCCCACCATTTTTTGCATGAAAGGGCACGAAAGTATTGGCTTAATCTTGAAGTCTTGAGTCATAAAAGTATTATAAAAGTTGGAGTTCTCCTCCTTCATCTCTTAGCCTTGTAACCATCCAAGAAAGAGGAGTGAGACTTGTAAGGGTTGTCTCCTAAACCCGGGAAAAAGAGAAAGTGTTGTAAAGAGGTGTTTGGTCTTCATCTATTGAAGGGAGATCTTTAGTGGATGCCGGTGACCTCGTTGGAGGAGGAATCCGAAAGTGGATGTAGGTCACCTTGACTGAACCACTCTAAATTCTGGTTTGCTTTTTATTTATGCAATTTACTTCACTGCAAACCTCCTTAATCTTCTCTTGCACTTTTACGAAAGCTTTCAAGTTCAACTTCTCTCCGAAACAGATTGAATCGAAACCATTTTCGTCGGAATCGGTTTTAAACGAAATGAACAATTTTCTAAAATCGTGAAAGTTTTCCGCTGCACTAATTCACCCCCCTCTTAGTGCCACTCTTGATCCTAACATGTTTATAATATATATACCCCATCATCAAATTGATCACTCTTAATGTAAATTTATCTTTGCTATTAATATTTGTCATGATTTGAAAATTGATGTAAAGGAAAAAGAATTACAACATTATATTCTTCCCTTCTTTTTGACAATGACAAAGGGAGAGAAAGGATTGCTAGCTTGCACATTTCAAAGAAAGGCATAACTTGCTAGCTTGCATATCTCAAAAGAGAAGCAAAAAATGCTATCTTGCCTATCTTTAAATTTGCCCATCTCAAGAAGCAAAAAATGCTAGTTTGCTCATCTTAAGAAGAAGCAAAAATTGCTATCTTGCACATCTCAAGAGAAGCAAAAAATTTGCTAACTTTCGCATCTAAAAAACTTGCTAGCTTGCATGTTTTAAAATAATGTAAAACTTGCTAATTTACTAGCTTGCATTCTTTTTCAAAAACTTGCTAGTTACACTTTTACTTTTTGTTAATGACAAAGGGAGAGAAGTTACGATGATGATATGAAATTATGCATGTAATACTCATGATTTTATGATGCATGCAATGATGTGAAAGTTAATGGTTATCATTTTCTAAAATTCAACCTTATTTCAATATGGTATATTGATAGGGAGAGTTTAGTTTAAACTCCGTCAGTAATTAGTTGTTATCATCAAAAAGGGGGAGATTGTTGAATCTCGGATTTTGATGATGAAATCAATTGATGAATTTACGATTTAATTTGTGTTTTGAATAACACAAGACTAAATTCAATCTAAAAAGACAAATCGATTAAAGTACAACGAATCGAACATTGGGCTAGAGTGAAATATGTCAAGAGATTGGACATCGAGCCGAAGGATCAGTCGATATACTGGTAGAAGGACTTCGTGCCATGAGTTTGGGCATCAGGCCGAAGGATCAAATACTACGCTAAGAAGATCAGAAGTTACAGGAGTCAACATGTCGATTGGGTAATATACTAAAGGAGAGGATGATGCGCCGAAGGATGGACGAAGCGTCGGATGAAACAATGACATGCCGGTCAATATAGGATTCATGCTTATAATCATGTGTTTAGATCAAGTTAGTTTAGGACTAATTGAGTCAGTTTTAGGATGAAACGATACCAACTCAATTAGGGACCAACTAGGCCTGAATTGAGGCTATTTTGGGCCAAGTGGAAGGCCCATTCAGTGACTCATAGCTAGCCCAAGTGGTAGCACCACCAGATTGGGTGGTGGTACTGCCTAGACACAATCTCCCAAACTATGTCAAGTAGTGGTACCACCTAGCATAGGCGATGGTACCGCTAGGACTCGGGAAACTCAAGATCAGACCTTTTTTGGCTTCATTTTTGAAGTCATTTGGGACCTATAAATACCTTAGTTATTTTTACTTGGAAGAGTATGAAATTGAGTAGAAAAGGAAAAAAATATACTTTAGAAAAAAAGTATTACAATCTCTCTAGAGTTAGTGGGTCTCTTTCTCCTAGAGTTAGAAGGTTTCTAAGGGAAAAGTGAGGTCTAAAAGAGAGAGGTGTAAAAGTTCTCTCCTAAACCTGTGAAAAGGAGAAAAAGTTGTAAGGGTAGTTAATCTTCGCCCATTGGAAAGAAGATCAGTAGTGGAAGTCGATGGCCTCGAGTGAAAAAGAATCGGAAGTGGACATAGGTCACGACGACCGAACTACTATAAATCCAATTTGTACTTTCTTTCTATGTTTCATTGCTATTATATTCTAAGTTAATTACCTAGTTCACTTACTCTAAGTCAAGCATGCTTTCTTTATCGTTTTCGTCAAATGAAGTTTTCAAATCTACATGATTTTATGAAAGCATTAATTAACACCCCCCCTCCATCCTCTTAGTGCCGATTTCAGTCCTTTCAAGTGCAACAGCTAACATGATGAATAGCAGTGCTTAGCCGATTCCTATCCTAGTCCGACGACAAGTGCTTGCCCTTCTATTAAGACATTGTAAAATCCAAAGAGTTTCCTATGAACCAAGAATCCTACAAACCAAGAAGTGCCAGAGAGCATTTAAGTAACTAAAGCACCACCTCGCCTATTTATCATGGCTCTCCTCCATTCTGATTGAGTCCCTCAGCCTCTATCTTGCCACCACTAAGTAGGCTGTTAGCTTAGTACTAGTAGAAGATGACTCGGGAGTCCAAAGATCTAAATATTATGTCAGTCATGTACTAAGTGGAGCCGAGGAGCGATACTCTCCCATCGAAAGGTTGGCTTTTGCGCTAGTACTAATAGCAAAGAGACTTCACCCCTATTTTCAAGTGCATCCCATATAAGTGATTATTGACCAATCACTCAAACAAATCTTTTCATGAATCGATGTCTCAAGGCATATGCTAAGGTGATCGGTAGAACTGGATGAGTTTGACACATCCAATGTGTCAAACATTACACATGGTCTAGGGAATATTATGTTTCTTGTGGATCGTGGAAACACAAATAATCAGGTTCAATCTGTATCTTCTAAACACCCACCGATGCAGCGACCAAACATCATGAGTTGGAAAGAATAAGCAATGCACAACAAAGGTTGAACGTTAACATCAAAGAAAGCTGAGCGTAATTACAATCATCTTTAAAACATGTGGTTTGAAAATATGCTACAATGGATCCACATTTTATTGACAAATCCTGGTAGCATGGCTTGTGCGGATTTTCTATTGTTGGAAACTCTCTTGTACTAAGCACACTCTTCTTTTTGTCTTACCTCAACATCTAATGATCACAGAGCGATTTAGAAACTGACTACTAAATTTTGAATTAAAATGTTTTTTTGTTGATTAGGAATTTGATTAGCATTGAGATTCCTAATGAATTAGATCATCTTTATAAATAGCTTATTGTTCTAGTGTGTGTCATATTTCTCTTCTCTCCAACATGAAATATGCGTGGTATATGGGATGAGTGTTTGAATGCTTCAGACCATAAATGTTTCCATTTCCTATTCTACGCACTTCTCCTTGCTGTGTTTTCTCACGTTTCATGCATTGGAATTGGGGCTTAAGACTCCTTTATTTCTCCAAATCTAGGTCTCCTAATTGCTTGTAACTCCTTTTTCATTATCATACATTATAACATATGGCACCCAAGCACTTTACTCGGTCAACGGGATAGTCGCACTTTAAACAGCATCAGGATAGTCACAAAGACGTTGGAATTGTCTTCCTTAATTAGCTTAAGCCTAAAGCGATTCTTCGAATCTGTAAATCTTGTGTCGACTATTTTATGATCAGCTCTCATATGATTTACCTGAAAATTGAGATACTAGTAACCTCTCTCACCACAGAATCTGGAGATATTTGCATGCAGAATTGATGCTTAATCTTTGCTTTATCTCCCTCCTAATGGCAGTCTTCCAATGAAGCATCAACCACCCAAAAAGCTTTTTATGCAGCATTTTTTCCATGCAATAGCAAGAGTTTTTCTCATAACAGGAGTTTCTTCATGCAGAATACTTAAATGTTCGACTAACATGTACTAATCAACGATTTCAATAGGTGCTCGAGCGCTCACCTAGGCGCTCGGGTGAGCTAAGGTGAGGTTCGAGCGCCTCGCTTAATGTCTAGGCGGCGCACTTAAAAGAGGCGTCGCCAAACCAAGCGAC
Source organism: Musa itinerans (assembly GCA_001649415.1). Lineage (NCBI taxonomy): Eukaryota > Viridiplantae > Streptophyta > Magnoliopsida > Zingiberales > Musaceae > Musa > Musa itinerans. Next base: position 15,582 of record LVTN01003194.1, read on the forward strand.
CGAACCAGCGTTTTAGGTCTGGTTCAATCTCATTTGTATTAGTTGGTTCAATCGAACCAACTAAAACACCAATATCAACCTCCCAGCATCCCTCTCGTGACTTCCCCGACTCTAACCTTGCTCATGATTTCGTTGTCGATATTTTCTCTCTACTGTCGCTGCCTCTCTCTGTTGTCATTACCTCTCTCCGCTGTCACTGCTCTCTGCTGCCGCTGCCACTATCGCTACTTACCGCTACCACTATCGCTACTCTCCGCTGCTATCGCTGCTCGTCGCTGCCTCTATCATTGCTCACCATTGCTATCGCTACTCGCTGCTGCCATTGCCATTATCGTTGCTCATCGCTGCCATTGCTTGCTATTACTATTACCGTTGCTCTTAGTCAACAACCTCAGTCTTACTCTTACTCACTTTCTTCTCACATCAACTCGACTTAATATATTGTTAATAGTATATTAATAGTATACTATTAATTGTATACTAGTAACAATATTTTTTATTTATTATATTAATAATATATTATTTTAATTTTAATACTACTAATTTTTATTTATTTAAAATTATTATTAGGGTTTCTAGATAAATGACAAGTGTACAAAGCAACTTAATAGATTTTTCACTAACATAAAAAAAATCCTGCATGAAGTATAATTATCTAAAAGATACAAAAGATCCTAATACAATTACTTACATCTTCTACGATAAGACTACTAAATGTTATATTTTTTATGCAAAACAACATATGGTAGGAAATTTTAAGGATGCAGCAGCCTACAAGAAGTGTCCACCTAAGGTAAAAGAAGAGTTGGTGACTTATATGAATGAAAAAAATATGCAAAAGAATAAATCTTATGGGAATTTACTAGAGGATAATGTTGAATATCTCAAGGATGAAGAAGAAGATTATTCTATAAGTATTAACTTATATAGAAAAAAATTATATGACAGAAAAGGAAAAGAAGTTATGAGTACTAAGAAGGGTAAAAAAAGACCAATGGATCTATATATGTTTCAAAGATCATAGAAGCAATAAGGGCAAGTAGGAGGCTCAAAATTTAGATAAACAAATATAAGTGATGCTTATGATAAAGAAATAAGATAATGAATAATTTAGCACATTGCTCGCTTTTTCTATCAAGTCTTCCTCTTAGTACAATTCATTTCGATAGTTTTAAAGAGATGATTGAAGCTATTGGAAGATATGATACGGAATTAAAACCTTCAAGTTATTATGAGACGTGACTTCCATTGTTGAAAAAAGAGTTGAATTATACAAATGACTTACTAAAGGGCCATAAAGAATCATGGGCAATATATGGTTGCTCTATTACGTCAAATGCTTAGACTGACAGGAGACATAGGAGTATATTCTTTGGAGATTATGTTTGTGAAGTCAATAGATACTTTATCTTTTGTGAAATCTAGAGATAAGATATATGATTTGCTTAACAAGTTCGTAGAAGAAATTGAAGAATAAAATATCGTTCAAGCTATAACCAACAATGAAAGCAACTATATATTAGCTAGTAATATTCATCTTTTAAATTTTTAATTTTTTTAATTATCTTATCTTCAATTAAATATGTTAAACTCTTAAGAAATTATCTTATCTTCAATTAAATATGTTAGACTCTTAAGTCTTATCATTTTTATTATCCTTTATCTTAGATAAATTACTTGAAATAAAAAGACCACTTATATTGGACTCCATTTGTAGTACATTATATTGATTTAATGTTGGAGGATATTGAAAAGATCCATAACATGAAGAAAACTTTAGAAAGGACAATCTTTATTGTTAGATTTCTCTATAATCATATCGGGATTTTGAATATAATGAGAGAATTCATAGATAACAAAGAATTAGTGAGATATGATATTACCTGATTTGCTACTTTATTCTTGACATTATAGAGCATGCATCGTCAAAAACATAATCTAAGAAACATGTTTACCTCTGAGAAATGGGCGACAAGCAAATAAGCAAAAGGCAAAAGGGCCACTAATATTATCTTAATGTCATTCTTTTGTAATCATGTAGTTTATATATTAAAGGTAATGAGCTCACTTGTTCGAATCCTTCGGTTGATAGATAATAAAAATAAGCCTACAATGGAATATATTTATAAGGCTATGGATAAAGCAACGGAGATAATTAAAAGGATTTTTTAATAAAATTAAAGAAAAATATAAGAAAATTTTTACAATCTATTGGGTTTATTATTTGATGGAAGATGGAATTGTCAACTTTATCATCTCGGGTTATATTAGTGTGTTGCAAGATTAGTTCTAAGCCTTGAGGTACAAGATAAAATTATTTATGAATTATCTTAATATAAAAATGCGAAGGTCTTTTCGGAATTTCAATGACAATTCGATCCAGGACAACTACATCTCCAAGTATTAATAATTTGATAAAATTAATTTCATCTATAGTATGTTACTATGTTATTGCTAATAATAGCATAAATTTTACAATTGAATGGTAGAGTTTATTTGAAAATTTCACCCCGAACTTACAATAATTTACTATCAAAATATGAGTTCTGAGTGAAACTAGAGTGTCTTTGAGCATGAAAGGATCACTAAATATTTTTGTTTCAATTAATTAATTTATTTTGATAGATTTAGTAATATATTTTTAAATTATATGACATGACATATTCACTCAAAGAGAAGAAATTGGTTGGAACATCAACGATTACACAATCTTATTTACATAAAGTATAAGTAAGCATTGAAGGCTCATTATGATTTGTGAAATAGAATTGATCCAATCTTATTATAAGATATTGATGATTGAAATGAATGGTAGGAATCAACTTTTATTTCCTTACTTATCATTGTAATTTATAAAATATTAATCTTATTTCCTTATTTACCATTATGAATTAGGAAATGACTATTAAGCATTTCAAATTGGGTAATATCATATTTGTTAGTATATTAAATAAAAATAATTCATATTAAATAAATACAAAACTTAAGAAAAATTTCTTTAATGGAAGCTTACCTCCTCCTATTTAAGGGGAGAGATTTCTCTCCTTCATTCCTCACTTAGCAGAGCTCAGTAATAGGAAGAAGCTACATCCTTTTGAGAAGAGGTAGGATTCCCTACCTTTTTTGAAAACTAAAAGTTTTTATTTTGATTCTTTAAATGTTGAAAGTTTTGTAAGTCGAAAATATTTATCAATCCTTTAAATGTTAAAATTTTTATTATTACATTAAAATTTATCAGTTGAAGATTTTATAATATTCTTGGATCCTTGCTTAAGGTTTTTATTTTTGGATTTAAACATGCTAAAAACTTATATATTTTTTGTATTAAATATATGATATTTCCTAGTATTATAGCTTATCTTTTAATCTTATCTAGATTAAAATTTTCTTATTAGATTGAAATATGTTATCTAAAATTTTTTATATTCTTTGATTTGAAATTTAAAATGTGTTATTCTAAATGGTTTAAAATTTATTTGACTAGATTATGTTGAAATTACACATGTCTTGAAAGTGTGATATCTAATTTTTATTGAATTTAGAAGGTTATTTCATTATATTAAAGGTTATCTCCCAACCTTATCTTTTAATGTGTTGTTACATTTTTTTTTCTTTATATATAATTGTTAGTGAATATATGTTGTCCTAATTTGATATGAAAATGAATAAGAATTGGATTGAAACAACCCGTAAGCCAGACCTAACCCATAGGTCAAGCCACAGCCCACTAGCTAGGACTAGTCAATAGACTAGGCCTTAGCCCGTAGGCTAACCTAGGCCAACCATCATGGGCGGTCACGTGCGATGCACATAACCAATCCATGAGCTAAGGCTGGGCCAGCCTGGTATGATGTATGTATAGTCATTTGTAGTGCACATGACCAATATATGGGCTAGCCAAACTAAGCCCAATATTATTGTTGAACTTGAGCCCAAACATTAATGGAATTAAACCAGACTTGATTAGTCTAGATTGATCCAGGGTTATTCCGAATTGATTGACTTATTCAAATCACTTTTACCTAATTTGAACCTAATCTAGGGTGGTTCCAAACTAGTTAAATAAGGATTAGAGATTGATTCAAGTAGGTTCTAGTTAAATCAAGTTTATTGTGATTGATTAAACTAGAGTTCAAGTCAATTGAGGGTTGATTTTTGGTATTTGACATGAATAATGTTTAAAAGAGATGTTTTTAATGTGTTATTTTATCCCGACATAAACATGACTAATATGAGATAATGCTATTACTGTTAGGATCAAGAATGACACTAAGAAGGAGGGTGAATTAGTGTAGTGGATAAAAATGATAAATTTAAACAATTTCGAAAAACTTCATGCGATAAAACTCTTAGTTTGATGAAAACCATTTTGAAAAGATGTTTGACTTGAATAAGTTTGTGAGAAGAGAGGAGGGGATTGGATAGTTTGCAATGAAGTAAAATAGAATGCAGCAAAAGTAAAGTATGCACCAAGAAGAGAACACGCCAATTTTATAGTGGTTCGGTCGTCCGACCTACATCCAATGCCAACACCTCCTCCAATGAGGTCACCGGTTTCCACTATTGATCTTTTTTGTAGGGCAAAGATCAATCATCCCTTTACAGAACTTTCACAAGTGGCTCACTCTCCTTTTACAAACTTTCATACTTAGAAATGATGGAGGTGAACTCTCAACTTTTGCAAGCTATTTCACTATAGTTTTAGTTCAGTTCTTATCACTTCTCTATGCTTTACCAACTGAGAAGTAAGGGGTATTTATAGCCCTCAATTGACTTTAGAATTGGAGCAAAAAAGTATCACATCCTCGGTTTTCGGGGTACTAGCGGTACCACCGCCATTATTAGGCGGTACCACCGCTTGTAAACTGACACTGGGTGGTACCACTACTTAGTCTTGTGGTACTACCGCTTGATAGAGTCTCGAGTTCTAGCGGTACCACCGCCTGATAGCATTAACTATCGACGGTACTATCATACAGTCTAGGCGATACCATTGCCCATGCTTCTTGGAGACTAAGCCCTGGGCGGTTCCATCACCCTTGTCTAGCGGTGGCATTGTCAGACAGGGTTCAGTAACTTATTTGGGCCTTGAATCCGACCCAAACCAGTCCAATTACAAGCCCAATTGACCCTTAACATGTTTAATGAGATTATCTCTCAAACTTAACCCTAATTATGTGCTAACTTTGATTTTTAAGGCATACACTAAACAAAACATGTCCGATAAGTCTAGGTTTCTTCCGGCGATCTTCCAACGATCTTCCAATGGACTTCTAACGATCTCTTGGCAATCTTCCAATGGACTTCTAGCAAGCTCCTGGACTTCATGATGATATACTTGGTGAGTTTCGATGAGCTTCTTCTCGGTCAATTCTAGCAGCATTTCTGACGAACCTCCGAACTTCTGACAAACTCTCGAACTCCCAATAAAATCTCGATCTTGACTCCGGCACTTTATTTTGCTTTAAACCTTAATCGCTAACGTAGTTAATCCTGCACATTTTTCTCAACATGTAGATTGGATCAAATAATTTACCAATCGATTTCATCATTAAAATCTAAGATTCGATACTAAATACTAGGAAGAGGTGACTCTATACTAAGAGATTTACATACTTCAATTTGAGATAAATGAGGTGTGGAAGCTTGTTCCTAGGCCAAATGACTATTTAGTTATTGGTACTAAATGAATCTTTAGAAACAAGCAAGATGAATCTGGTATCGTGGTTAGAAACAAGGCTAGATTAGTGGCCAAAGGTTTCAACCAAGAAGAAGGTATCGATTATGAAGAAACCTTCGCTCCTATGGCTCGATTAGAAGCCATAAGGATGCTCCTTGCCTATGCTAGTAGTAATAATTTTAAGTTGTTTCAAATGGATGTTAAAAGTGCTTTTCTTAATGGCTTTATTTCCGAAGAAGTTTATGTTGAACAACCTCCTGGATTTGAAAATAATAGCCTCCCTAATCATATGTTTAAATTAACTAAAGCTCTCTATAGCTTAAAA
>LVTN01003195.1:0-17193 GCA_001649415.1 Musa itinerans
CTCGCTGAACTCACCACAAAACCGGGAGCCTGCTAGGAGTCCACTAGAAGAAATCCGAGGGTGTATCGAAAGTCAACCGGAAGATTGCCGGAAAAGTTCACCGAAAGGAAACTCGACGTTGCCGGTTAAAAACCTACTTAGGACTATGTCTTAATTTCATAGTTTGCATGTAATTAGGGTTAGGATTAAGAGTTAATCTTATAACCTGGTTAGGGGCCAACTGGGCCCAAATATGAACTGGTTTGGGCCAAATTTGGAGCCCAGCCAGTGACCCGTAAGGTCGGGCGGTGGCACCGCCCAACACTCGAGAGGTCGGGCGATGGTACCGCCATACTGGGTGGTGGCACTACCCAACACCCGAGGGGTCGGGTAGTGGTACTGTCGGACTGGGCAGTGGCACCGCCAGTAAACGATCATTGTGACATTGACAGGCGGTGGCACCGCCAGCCCCGGGAACCTAAGAGAATTCAAAATTTGGAGCCCAAATTTGAATCCTCTTGGGGTCTATAAATACTCCTCAATTCTCAGCAAAGAACACAACTTTTGAGAAGTTAGAAATTGAGATAAATCCTTAATAAAGTCTTTAGCAAGTCTTGTTTTCAATAGCTTAAGTGTTCACCTCCCTCCTTCTCTTTGAAAATCTGTAAAGTGTGAACCACTTATAAAAGGTTGTAAGAGGGGTATTTGTCATTTCCCTTCAAAGTGATTTGCTAGTGGAAGTTGGGAGCCTCATCGAAGAAGGATTCGCAAGTGGATGTAGGTCATTTGACCGAACCACTTTAAATTGGTGTGTTCCTTGAATGTGTAAGTGTTTACTTTTTTACAACCATTATTTACATAGCAGCAAGTTTTCGATTTTCATCTTCTCACTTTACTCGAGCTGCCTTCACCAAGTCATTTATTGTCGAATTGAAATCTCTACGCATTTACGAAATCATTTTGAAACTTACAAGTTTTAATCCGCTGCACTAATTCACCCCCCCCCTCTTAGTGCCGCTCCGATCCTAATAGATACCACCGCCCAAAATTCCTGTGAGACCGAGTCTCCCAAGTGGTGCCACCGTCGGCCAGGAATTCAAGGTCCTGGTTGGGCCTTGAATCCGGCCCAAACCAGCCCAACTTCGGATCCAATTGGCCCCTAATTAAGTTAATGGGATTACCTCCCAATCCTAACTTAATTTATGCTCTAACTATGATAATTAAAACATGATTACTGCACTTCATGTTCCGGTATGTCAATTGCTCTTCCGACGAGCTTCCGGCGTACTTTTGGCGAACATCCGATGAACTCTTGGCAATGCTCCGACGGACTCTTGGCAAGCTCCCGGACTTTACGACGATCTTCTTGGCAAGCTCTGACAAGTTTCTTTGCAAGCTCTTGGACTTCTCTGTTGGTTCCGGCAGAACTTCCGACGAACATCCAGACTTCCAACGAACTCTCGAACTCCCAATGAGATCTCGATCTTGACTCCGGCAATACCTGCTTTATGTCTTACTACTATCGTAGTTAATCCTGCACACTTTTCTCAATATATAGATTAGATCAAATAATTTACAATTGACTTCATCATCAAAATCCGAGATTCAACAAGCATTGCGATGTGTAAAGGTTCGGATATGAGATATCCATCAATGCCCCTATCTTATTGGATATCCAATAAGCCCTTGAATTATTGGATCCTATAGATGAGATCCATTAAAAGCCATTGAGATATTAATGGATAGAGATCCACTAATCTAAGAGGCTTGGGTAGCTAAATGAAAATCCAATACCCAATAAGGCATGATCCATTAGGGTTAAATAGATAAGGAACCTCTATAAATAGGAGGAAACCAAAGATCCATAGGGTATAGGCTTCTTAGTTATCACCTCTTATTCTCCTTTCCCCTTCTCCTTCTCAGATAGTAGGTGTGAAGATTGAGGTAGTGATTTGAAGAGTATTGTTGCAGCCCTGCAGTGTGGATCACCACTAGAGAGGATGACGCTTGACCTCTTTCATCATCTCCTACAGATCTGTAGGATTTTTAAGGATATACGATCCCCGTAGGTAAAAAACTATATAACACGTGGATTTAAGATTTATGAGATTTTGCGCATTAATCTTCGCAAGACTATGAACACTTTTTTGAGAAATTTGGAGTTTTTATTTTTTATTCTTTCACTGTGCATGTGATGTCGCCCTTAGATTTCCCTACAAGCACCATGACCGATATATGGTCTCTATGATATTATATAGATTAGGGACTATGGAAACACGATAACTAATGATAGATAGGTCCAATGGATTAGATTCCCTGTATCATCTCGAGATTACGACGTAGTGGCCTGGTACAATCGCAGTCAATAAGTCGAGTGACTTATTATAAAGATAATAATTCATTAAACCAAAAGGAGTTCTAATAGATATGACTCATGGCCAGCTCGATATTAGGTCTTGAGGGTCACGCAAATATGGTAGGTGTTACGATAAGTAGAGGTTCGGATATGAGATATCCGTTGGAGCTCCTATCTTACTGGATATCCAATATGCTCTTGAATTATTGGATCATATAGATAAGATCCAATAAGAGCCAATAAGAGATTATTGAGTAGAGATCCACTAATCTAAGAGGCTTGGGTAGTTGGATGGAAATCCAATACCCAATATGATAGGATCTATTAGGGTTAAGTTGACAAGGGGCCTCTATAAATAGGAGAGAATCAAAGGGCCATAGGCTAAGCCTTTTTGGTTGTCATCTCCTATTCTCCTCTTCTCTTCTCCTCAGTCAGTAGCCCCTATTTGGGATATATGGAGATTTGGACAACGATTTGAGGAGTGTCTTCGCAACCCTTACCATGTGGATCACCGCTAGAGAGGAGGACAGTTGACCTCCTTCATTCTCTCCCACATATCTATAGGATTTTAGGGATATATGATCTCCCTATGTAATATAATTTTCTTATACGTGTAGTTTTTTGTTTTGTGACTTTTTCGTAAACCAATCTTTCGCACGACGATGAAAACCCTTTTATGGAAATCTAGGATTTTTCTACAATTAACACACCTATGAGTATTTCTACTAAATTAGACATGGACAATGAAAGAGAATGCTTTGATCAAAAGACTTATAGAGATATGATAGGTCGTTCATTATATCTTATGCAACTAGACCTGATATAATGTTTAGTGTTGGGTGTTGTGCAAGATTTTAGTCAAATCCTAAACAATCTCATTATAAAGCAGTTAAAAGAATTTTTAGATACTTAAAAGGAACTCCTAATCTAGGATTATGGTATCCAAAATCTAAAAATTTTGATTTGATTGTATATGTTGATGCTGACCTTGCAGGATGCAAAATAGATAAAAAAAAGTACCTCTGGATTATGTCAATTTCTAAGTCATGCACTTATTTCTTGGTCTTTCAAGAATAAAATTTTATTGCATTATCTACCGCCGAGTTTGAATATGTAGCGGTAGGTGCATCCTGTGCATAAGTAATTTGGATGAAGAATATCTTGAAAGATTATGAACTTTACCTAAAAAATATTCCTATAAAATATGATAATGATAGTGCAATTTGTTTAACAAATAATCCTATTCAACACTCGATGACTAAACATATTGATATTAGACATCATTTTATTAGGGATTATGTTAATCATCATAATATATCTTTAGCTTTTATTAACATAAAATATTAATTAGTAGATATTTTTACTAAACCATTGAACGAGGAATAATTTGATTTTATTATAAGAGAATTAGGCATGTTTAATCCTTCAAATGCATGAATTATTCTCATATGATTTTTTTAAAAAAGGAGATTCATTCAAATGGATCATTATCTTGATTTCTCGATGTTTATATATTCATGACTTGTATACCCTATCATCAAATTGATCTCTCATGGCTTGAACTTATTTTTTATATTAATATCCTTATGTGATATCAAAATTGTGTGTAAATGAAGAGAAATAGCACCAGGAATCCATGATATCCTTCTATTCTTTTTTATGATGATAAAGGGGGAGAGAGGAGTAGTAACTTACACATTTCTCTTTGTTTTGTTGATGACAAAGGGGGAGAAATCGACCATACTCCTTGATGACATTGAAAAATTATGATATCTTAACCTATGATGATTTGAAATTATGATGTATGCAATGATTACTTTGATATTATGATGATTTGAAATTATGCATATGATGTATGCGATGATATTTTAACTATGCATATGAAGTTTTGATCTTTGCAATGCAAACTGAAATTATACATATGACCTTGCAATGAAAGTTACTATAATTTTTTAAAAATTATTTCGACTTTAATTCAAACAGTTGCATTGAAAGGTTATCATTTTTTTTAAATCGAGTTCATTTTAAAATGATATATAGACAGGGGGAGTTTAGTTAAAACTTCGTCATCAATTAGTTATCATCATAAAAAATGGAGAGATTGTTGAATCCCAGATTTTGATGATGAAATCCATTGATGAGTTTATGGACTAATAAGCATTTGAGATAAGTAATGTAGGAGAAAACTCGATCATGAACTTGAACCATCAAAAGGTAAATCGTTGAAGCAGGAGAATCAAACATTGGGCTAGAGAGCATCATGTCAGAGATTAGATGTCAAGCTGGAGGATTAGTCGACATGCCGGAGGATGGACTTCGTGCCTTGAGTTCGGGCATCGGGCCGGAAGGATCTTGTATTACGCTAAGAAGATCGAATATTGTGGGAGATCAACATATCGATGGATCGGGCAATATGCCGAAGGAAAGGACGATATGTCGAAGATTTGAACAAAGTACTAGATAAACAGATGACATACCGAATGTGTTGAAGGCTTCATGATTATAATTAAAGTTATTAAGTATTGATTGAAGTCGTTTAAAGTCTAATTAAGTTAGTTTTGGGCATAACCATGCTAACTTGATTAGGAACCGATTGAGCCTAAACCAGGATTGAATTGGGCATGTTGGAAGGCCAATTTAGTAATCTAGGGATGAGTTGGGTGGCAGTATCGCTAGGCCCAAGTGATGGTACTGCATGAGAGCTGGAAAGCATTTTCGGGAATCCCGACGATAGTACCGTCTAGGCAAGTGGTGGTACTGCCAGAGCCCAGGTTCTCAGGCTTTGTGAGGCAGTAATACCACCCAGCCAAGCGATGGTACCGCTAGAGCCCAGGTTCCCAAGCGTTGTACGGTAATAGTACTGCCAGTACCTCGAAAATCCAGAGATTCAAATTTTTGGCTTCATTTCTAAAGCCAGTTGGGGTCTATAAATACCCCACTCGTGCTTGCTTAGTGGAAGCACGAAACCTTGTGATTCAAAGTAGGTAAACTCTCTTGAAAAGTATTAAGTCTCTTCCTCTTTAATACTCTCTTGAAAAGTATTAAGTCTCTTCCTCTTTCTAAGGGAGGTGTAAGGTTTTCTTATAACAGAGAGGTGTGAATATTCTCTCGTAAGCCTATAAAAATGAGAAAGAGTTGTAACAATGATAGTTGATCTTCACATATTGAAAAGAAGATCGGTAGTAAAAGTCGGTAGCTTTGAGGGAAAAAGAATCGGAAGTGGACGTAGATCGGGATGATCAAACTACTATAAATCTTATTTGTATTTTTCTTTATGCTTTTCCTTGTTATTACTAAATGATTTAGTTGCTCACTATCCCTACTCATATTCTAAGTTAAACGTATTTTCGATACGTATTTTTCAATCAAAATTTTTTAAATCGAAACTTTATTTTAGTAGCACTAATTCACCCCTCTTAGTACATTCACGATCCTAACAGATGTACTTATAGATCAAATAAAGACTTTCTGAATGACATCAAAATGTACACATTATAAATTTAATCTATCATTATTTGATTTTAATTTTTTAATTAAAGTTTTATATATAATGATAGTATAATTATGATTTTTATATTTATAATCTCCACTCGTGACTCTACTTATACACCTCTCATCAAAATTGAACGAGCGAGAAAACTTCTTTTCCAACCCTCTCTAGAAACTTTAGAGAATGAGCAATTGAACTGTCTTTTCTCTTTTTCTCTCATCAAAATTCTAAAACTCAATGTGTATTTATAAAAATAAATTATAATTCATTAATAAATTTTAATTTAATTTAAAATCTAATAATTAATTTGAATATAATTATACTTATCAACCCTAACAGGAATCATGTCACAACTGCTGTAATGCAAAGTGTAACTTATGGTGGCTTGTTGTAATCGGGGTGATTGTTGATATGATGGGACATGGTCTACTACAGCTGCAAGGCCAACTTTTATATTCTTGTAGGTTGATAGCTTTCAGCTACCACATTGTGGATTTATACCCTACCACCTCCTATTATATCTGAAGGGGTGAATACAAAGGTAAATCACTTCTTTTATCCTTAGATATCTATTCTGAGATTAATGGGTTGGGTCGGTGTTTAGCAGGCTTGTTGCTCCGGGTGGGCCTCTAATACTTGTTCAATAATACTTGACAAGTTAACCCGTTGTTAACCTGTTTGGGTCTATTCTAATTAGAGTCTGATCCATGTTTCTCTTAGCAAAATCTATATCATGAAGTGTAACTTATACAAGTTAGTACTTAACATATTCGTGTCATATTATGGATTCAATTGAAGCTATCTGCATAGTCTTGCATGTTCAGTTTGGGGATTTATCTAACTAATCTCATGTTGGTCCTTATAAAGATTTATTATTTATTTTATTTTGCTTTTTACTATATCCTAATTAGAAGAGACTACTTCTACAAGGCAAGCAACACCTTATAAATAACAAACCTCAAATCCAAATGGCTATGGTTAGAGACTAGTATTTGTTTTTAAAGACTAATTATAAATCCTGTATAACTAGGGGTTTTAAGTTTATTAGATGGACGCCTTAAATTCTTCCTCTAAACACCCTATATTACTTAGATCATTTTAATGAAGCCTAAGTAGCTTTTGCTTTAGTATGATTTCTTAAAGTCTATGTCATTATGGAAGATTAAAGTATTGAGGGAAGAATAGAATACAAAGCTTCCACTAATTTTATGCTTATTTATTATCGAGTGGACAAGAAAGAACCTAATGGGTGGCTTGGGTGCAAGTTGCATCATCTTGAGATAAATAGACCAACAGCTTAACATGGAGCAAATTAATGACTCGGAGATGCAATTTTTTACCAACTCTTGCTTCATAGATAAAGTCCAACATGATTGGTATTTTGACTTGGGTTGCATGCCACTAACTTACAGGTCTTGGGTTGGTTGCTGCGTGCAGCCGTCCACATTGTTTATGGCGATTCGATCCGATCGAGTGCTAGGTTGGTTTCCCAACCATATATGGCATGGTGCAAACCAGTCTTTTGTGGGCTGGTCAACCATTTATATAATCTGAAATATAACCATCTCTATTTCTCTTTTTGAATCATAAGAAAGAATCTTACGGAAATCTTGGTTCAATTACATGTTCATAGATTATGAAAATTAAATCAATAAAATAATATAGATTAACACAAAGATAAGAGATTAATCAAAGAATAAAAGCTTAGGTGATACCCACCATCCTCTTTTCTCCCACCATCTACATCTTCTTTGTCACGATCTTATAATCTAATTAACTTAATTTGATCTGCACTCCTAATCCAACTAGGATTTTTTTTAAATCTTCACTTTCATTTTAACTCAAGATATATATATATATATACATATATATATTCCTAACCTAATTAGAAGAGATACCATGTCTAAGATAAATTATAAAAAAACCCTTAATTAACCTTAACTTAGATTTAATTAGAATGTCTCCAAAATAACCTTAGGTAAAATCCGAGTATAACATATGTATTCATGGAAAATAACATCTCAACTTGTGAAAATTTATTTAATATCCAAATCATAGACTTTATAAACCTTAAGGGATATATCACCAAAATACATTTTCAAGCTCATTAGTAAAATTTATGTTTGGGTTGAACATTGTAACATAATATAAACAATCAAACACACGCAGAGTATTATAAATATGTGGTCGATTAGACTTCAAATGGTGTATTTCTAGAGAGGAGGGGTGTAGGTAAAAATGTTTAATAAGGTAACTTGCGGTTAGCACTCTCTCCCAAAATGTTAATGGAAGATGAGATTAAAATCTTAAGGATTGGGTACATTTAAGATGTAATAGTGTTTTTGTTTTACAGCTTCATGTTGTTAGCACACAGAGATACAATTATGCTTATAAAAATGTTCATAATCACTGAAAAACTTGCATAAAAATTGAACTCGCTCCAATTATCTGCTTGAATTAGTCTAAACTTTCGACCCAATTGGTTTTCAACAAAAGCAAAAAAAAAGGATTTTAAAAGAGTTTACAATTCTCATTTAAATGGTATGAGATATATACATATGTTCCTATTACCTACAGTAGTAAAAAAAAAATTATTTGAATGAGAATGAACTCAAAGAATTATTTCAAGTGGTTCAATAGTAGAAATTAAACTTAGATTAAAAAAATGGTCTAGTTTGCTCAACTAAAGGGTAAATATCATAAAATTTATTAGAGCAAATCAAATTTCAGAAATCCATGCCATAAATCTTATTATGAAGATATATTATTAGCTTTTAGGATGAGCAATATTTTATGAAAAAATAGCGGAGAATATTATGCTGTCTCTTTTTTATTGCTAAATTTTGTAATGGATAAAATTTTAAAAAATAATTGATTAAATAATTTAAGGATTTAGTCATCTTGTCGGCGGATAATAAATTGACATAAAATGAAGATACAAAAAGAACATCCGAAAGAATATTTTTTTATCCATCGGGTAATCCAACAAAGGAACGTGAAGGGATGCATGTTTTATATAATAAATTAAGAGATAAAATAATATGATCTATAGCATCACTATCAATGATCTATTTATTTGAAATCATGGAATCAATATGAGATAAAAGATTGAAAGGAATATTTATCCTCCGGCTAAATGCTACCATTGCTTAACAGAACCAAGAGTTATTAATATTGTTCATAAGTGAAAAGTGGAGCCTCTTACTATAAGTTGTTGGTGGATGCTTCCATTTTATTTCCTAATTTATTCTTATTTTATATGAAATTTATGTTCAATAACGTAGTTATGTAAACAATATCATATATCCATGGTGAGGATAGATCCATAACGTAGTTCTTGTTCAAGTGACCACAATGTAGATCTTTTTTTATTTTATTTGATGTGTTATTAGTGTGATTGTTGTTTTGGGAACTTAGCAATATGACCTCTCTAGAAAAGACCAATTATAATAATCATCAAAGGAACCTTTCTAATAATGAGAAACAATTGTATAAGGAGAATCTGAGCATGAATAACATAATACGAGTCATTCAAACCCATGAGAAATTGAATTATCTTACCAATTTGATTGCACCACATGTACAGACTTGTAAGGTATTGTATACGAAAAGTTCATACCATAACTATTTTAATTTGGTGAAATAGGCAGCAAGGAACATTGAACCTTGTTGAAGCGAAGCAAAATCCCTCTTAATTTGGAATATCATATGAGGAATGTTTTATGAAAATTACTGCTTGAGATCAGTCCAAACTTCAACCAATATAATCAACATGTATTACAATATTAGTAAAACCGAATTCAATAGAGTTGAGAATATAGGATAATATAATATCATTGCATCTTTTTCGCATTAAATTTTTTTTATCTATTAACAAGGATCTCTTAATCGATCTATTATTGAAACTTGTCTTATTTTTTGAATCAAAAACTAGAATGACTTCAATTGCCTGATTTATTATTATATAATGGATGAACAAGAAAAGGATTTGAATGATTCACGTAAAAGATAAAGTTATCATGTTATGAATATCTTATTAAGATACACAACTATTATGTCGACTATGATTACTATAACTTCCGTCTCTAAAAATTCTGATACAATGTTTATGACTTAATCACGTGCCATGCCTCTTCAAGAACAACTTCACAAGATATGCAAATGACTATAAATTAGTAATGATACATAAAAATGTGTATCTTGGACTCTAAATTATTTTGGTGGCTTATACAAAAATATTTTAAAACATTCTAGATTATTTATAAAAACACATGTATCATTTGAATACATATAAATAAGATTTTTTTATAAAATATATTCGTACTATGTGGAAGTTGTTATGTAAAAGATGATATTTATAACATGATAATGTTGAAGATTGAGATGATATTCTTAATTCTTGAAATAATCCATGTCCATGTACCTTTAAAGTAATTCACTTGTAGTATCAATAAGGGTAACATATTTTGCTACGCTTGCAACAATAATTTGTTTGTTTCATAATCACCAAAAAAGAAGTAATATACAATGGTATAACACCTATCGATGAGATTACCTGTCGAATGATCAATTGAATAGATTCTTTGAATGGCATATTACATTTTTTTCTGTATAACATAAAATCTGAAGTACAATAATACAATAGCATAATGAATACTTTATTAAGCTAACATAAATTAGCTAACTAAATTAACCATATATAAAATAGAGCTAAGCAAATTAAATGTATGTAATATGTTGGGATATTGTGACAGGAAGACGGGACATGTCGGGATTATTTTGAAGTTCTCCGAGATAGCACATAGCTAACTAAATTAGCATTTGGTTCAATGGTATTAATTCTCCATCTACTACTTTATTGTCAAATAGTATTAATTCTATGCAATTTGTTTTGTCTAGCACAGCTTGAAGAGTTTGAGATGTTTCATTTCAAATTATTTGTGGGTAGTTTTATGTTTCTGATCTTACTACCACGTTATTAGTCAAATCCAATGCATGTACTCTTAATAACATGAGATTAACCTATAACTTATCTCCAGACACATCTTATACCAAATTTATATTAGAAATTTTGTCACTGTTAATTCATCTAACAATTAAGCCAAGACAACATATATTATTGATTTATTCTTTGCAATTCCTCCGATTCTAGCCGAAGCGTCAAATAGTCAAAAATTGAGTTACTTCGAAAAAATATATTCTCTAAATAATTGGGATGAGATTAAAGTAAGGTGTTCGTAGACTATATTTAGAGCCGACAAAAGACAAGTTGGATCTCATAAGATTGATTAGAGGAGCTATTTGTAATCAAGGAAGAAAAGTTTCAGTTGAAATTTCTTCTTGTGACCGTCTTTGACATTTAGGATTGAAGTACTCATGCCGAATAGTAGTTTGTCACAAGTTTGAATCAAATTTACTTGTCACATTTTTCAAACTAATTTTATGGTGCAAGGTAGAAATAAAATAGAAATCATATTAAATATTGAATTCGACTGGTCGATTAATCAATTAATTAATTTATTGTATGGAAAATTTATTTAGAAATTCACTAAGATCTTTGATTCAATTTTTCAAAATAAAATGCAAAAGAAAATGGGTATCCATACAACAATAATAACAAAACTATAAATTCTTAATTATTTATGGTCAAAGTCAAAGTCAACTTTGCCTCACTCTTCGTCTTCGGTCGGTGAAAATAGAAAAAATGATGACCGTCAGATCAAATAAATGAAGTCCGTTGGATCTAGGTCATCTTTCTGCTTCTTTTTGGCTGCGGCCGGCTCCTTAAATAGCCGCATCCATCGCTTTGGGCTGCTCCGGTTGGTGGTTTAGAAGAGGGTGGAGGTGGCGCGGGCGGAGAAAGGGAGGGAGAAACAGAGATAAGTGGGAAGGCGAGATGGTGCAGCGCTTAACGTATCGGAAGAGGCATAGCTATGCCACCAAGTCGAACCAGACTAGGGTTGTCAAAACCCCAGGTCAATATCCCATCTTGGCCTCCCTCATCTGCTTTAGGGTTTGCCTGATCTTTGTTAAATTCTGATTCTCTACTCCATTTTGTTTTCCTTTCCTTGGGAGCTCATTTGTTTGATCCGATCTTGCTAATGACGTTGATCCGAACTTGCTAATGACGTTGATCCGAAAGCGCAGGTGGGAGGCTTGTCTATCAGTACACAAACAAGAGGGCGAGTGGGCCAAAATGCCCTGTGACTGGCAAGAGGATTCAAGGAGTATGTTTTTCCTTGCTTTGAATTCATAAGTTAACTTTTAACACTTTGGAATTCCATATTTGCCCTTTTGCTTCTGTTTCGGACTTGTTACTTGTAGTAGCATCGGATGATTTCTCGTTGTTTACATGAGTTAAATGGTAGATGAAGGCGATTCATTTTGTTCGTTTTGTATTCGGTATAGTATTACTCGGCAAGCGTTTTAATTTACAAGAGGAAGATGTTCTGCAGTACTGTAACGTTAAAATGAAAATGTCAATGCTTGTCAGAATTTGGTACCTTCTTCACGTTTTATGTTGTTGATGTGGCTTACAATCCAGAAGTTAATCATATCTGTTTGCCAAAACCTTAAAAAGAATGTTTTTGTCTTGTGCTTGCTTATGGTATTCTTGTTTCCGTTTGTGTAAAATTCTTTTTTGATCAAAATTGTCATGTTCCACTACATTGCCAGTCTACCTTGGCTGGTGGTCCTAACTTTGTGGAGCTTGTATCTATAATTATGACAACACGAAAGCTTCAAGTTGTTCTAGCATATCATAATGCTTTTGCTTCTACTGAAGGCATTTAACTTTTTTATCAATTCAATTTATAGGTGTCTCTGCTCATTGTAGAGGCTGGTCCCAACAGCAACAAATCCATGCGACCCAACTTTTTGGGGTTGTGTTTTTCCCTGCCATTTAGTGACGATGGCAGAGATTTATCTTCATAAAGATTTGCCCAAGTTGTAGGCTGGCTTTGAGCTATCTAATGCAACACTCTTCCTTTATCTTTCTTTGTGACCTTCAATGGCAAAGACTTAACAATAAGCATGCATAAGTAGGGTTATTGTTGAGGCTAGTAGATAACTTTTAATTAATTAGATATGAACATGGTTCACAATTTGAGGGTGATGGAGGTAGGAGATGGTGGTGGTAAAGTTGGACCTAGTGTTAGGGAAGCTGGGGGGTTGGAAGCTGGACAAAATACTCAAGAGGGAGAAAGGGATAACCAGCATGGATCCTGCAAGTTTTCATTAAATCATCTAAAGAACATGACCAAAAGCCCTGGATAAGAGCTTTAGTTATAGGTTTTGAGCCCTTGTACCTTAGAGAAAAGAAATAAGAACAAACAGTACAAATATAATAATTTTAACATTTATTCTTATCTTTTACTAGGTATTGGATTCATATTGTTGCCCGTTTTCGATGATTTTGATCAACTTCTAGCTTTCAGACTTCCAGCTTCTTTTTGTTAACCTGAAACTATCTTATCACGGGGTGAGCCTGTGACACTTGTTCTTCCATTCTGTTTTTCTCTTCATTTCTGGTTGCAAAATCTGAATCGACATCGAATGCCATATTTATTAGGATATTAATTGACTTCAATCTAGAGTTGATATGGTTCTCGTGCACTGGTCGTAAATCTAGGCCGCTCTTTGTGGGATTCTTGATGGATGTCCATCACTCTATAAAAAACTGTAATCAGCAACAGATTTAGAGCAGATCTGCATCTCAAAGAGACATGACTTAAGTTTAAGCCCCAAATAGGAAACCTAGATCTGTTTAATTTTAAGTAAGGGTAACTGATCTCAATAGGATATATTCTCATTCCAAGGTATATGTTAGTTGCACAATGGATCAGTTATTTTGGCCCATCTTTGACAAAGGTCTTTTTAGTGTATGCAGTTGCATCAGTTAGTAGAAATGTCTGAAGCATGGTTATCGTTATGAGTGACATTTTTTTCTATTTTTTTTCCTGATTCTCTTCTGAGAACTATCATTTTGTTGTTATCTGTGCTTTTGTGTAATCTCAATGAACTTTGTTGTGATTTACTGTGAATAAATGTTGTGACTTGGTGGGTTGGTGTGAATCTGTGGCAAACAGGTTAAATCTAATATAACTAGTGGAATGTTTTTTTCTTTATTTGATGGTTGTTTTGTACTCGCAGATACCTCATCTAAGACCTGCTCAGTACAAGAGGTCTAGATTGTCTAGAAACCGGAGGACTGTGAACCGTGCATATGGTGGAGTCCTATCTGGAAGTGCTGTAAGAGAAAGGTTAGCAATTAAATGCTCTTGAACATCATGATTCCAGGGGTTTTCCCCCAATTTTGTTAATATTTCTCTTATCTGTTTTTATTTTGGTTTGGTAGGATTATCAGAGCATTTTTGGTTGAAGAGCAGAAGATTGTCAAGAAAGTTCTGAAGATCCAAAAGGCTAAAGAAAAACAAGCCACTAAAAGCTAGACAAGGACAAATGAGCATTATTGCTCCGAGTTTTTATTTATCGAGGATAAAATTTCGACATGAATGTTTGTTATGCGTGAACTATCTTTCTCATACTTGTATTTTCAGTTGGCAATATCTTTGCAAAGTAACTATTGTGCCTTATCAGAGTTGTTGCCACTGCAGCCGCAGTTTCTTGTTGTGGAAGGAGTGGAATTATGGCAATCTTCGAAGCAGATTTCAAGTAATGATTTCTTCAAGCTCCTTGTAAGACTAAATTGTGTTAGGTTGAAACGCAGTAGTGAAATTGTGAAGCTTCAACTGGCATGTATACCGCGACATGATTCTTACAGTGAAAGTATCGCTGCCGTGCCTTTGTTTCTGTATACGCGTTGTCCATGTAGTTACAGTAAAATTGAAGTCTCAGGCACAAGAGAGAAAGGACTAGGAACCACGCGAAAATGAAAAGGAAAACCAGCGTTCCTCTCCCTGCAATGTGCAGTTGCTATTGCGGCAGCCTGTGGCTTTATTATGTATTTTCGAAATGGCTTGAAGCTTATGAATTAACTACTCTTATTGTGGCTCTTGATGGGGGAGAGTGGCAGGTGAATCTGGTGCTATTGTCAAGTGCAAGCTTCTTTGTTGGCCAGACTGCAGCACGAATGCCACGTCAGTCGCTGCCAACGCAGCTGCTTCCTGAGAATACAAATTAAAAATAGCATGGTGTCATGACTTTTTTTTTAATTTTTTGTCACATATAATATAAAAAATAATGAATAATTTATTATTTAATCCAAATGTGATATTTTAATTTTATTTTGAAATTAAAATTTGGCCGATTGTAGTACAAACTCTGGGATCAATCCCAGCCCTGCGAACATTGATCAGCAGGAGATAAATCTTTCTTTTCAGTTTCAACTGTATTCATTTTAAACATCACAAACAGTTTTTAATGAATGTGCATTCAATGACCGCGGTCTCATCCGATTTGGCTCATACCGACTGGTATATACTGATCCGAATCCGAACCTTTCGGATGGTTAAAATTAGGCTCTGGCGATCGCTTGAATCAGATCAGACTGATTTAAATGTACATTCAACGGCTCAGGTGAGCTTTGAGTTTTTCTTGATGAAAAATTTTCATCTATTTAGGGAGAATAACAAATGTATTGATTTATCGACGAATTATACAAGATCAAATTAGTTTCTTTTATTTGGAGAGAAAGTTTATCCCTGTGTTTTATTAATTTTTTATGTGCTGATCTCTATCCTTTTTTCTTTTTTTTTGTTGAATCTCATATTTTGATGATGAAACCAATTAATAGTGTTTATAATTTGATCTACGTTTTAAGTGACGCAGGAAGCTTCGATCAGGGAGAGACAATTGAAGCAGAAATAATCATATTGGGCTAGTGAAAAACATGTCAGAAGATTGGACATCGAGCCGAAGGATCGGTCGACGTATTGACAGTGTTAGGATCAAGAGCATACTAAGTTGGGGGGGGGGGGGGGATTAGGGCAACGAAAAACTTTTTACGATTTCAGAAAACTTATTTCGATTAAAGCCGATTCAACAAGAATGGTTTCAACTCAATCCTTTTCGGAAGAACTTTGAACTTGAAACCTTTCGTGAAAGAGCAAGAGAAGACTAAGGTGAATTGTAGCAAAGTAAAGTGCACAAATGAAAAGCGTCGGTTTTGTAAGGTCCTCATACGATTAAAGCCGATCTCAGAAAATATTAACGTCAAACCGTATGTAGACGTAGTTAAGGCATAGTAAGGAGGAGAGGCAGTTTGCTATAAAAGAAAGTTGCTCAAAGTAAATGCAAACCGAGATTTTAGAGTGGTTCGATCAACGTGACCTACATCCACTATCGGCTTCCTTCTTCGACGAGGTCACTAGCGTCCACTAGAGGCCTTCCTTCAATAGGTGAAGGTCAACCACCTTTTTACAGCTTTTCTCCTTTTGTCGGGCTTAGGAGACAACCCTTACAAGTTTCACTCCTCTCTTGATTGATCTCAACACTTAGAAAGAGGAGGAGAACTCTAGCTTTTTACAACACTTTAAGGCCTCAAAGACTCAAGATAATGTCAAGTTTTCGTGCCCTTTCATGCAGGAAAGGGTGGGGTTTTTATAAGCCCCAATGAGTTCAAAAATGGAGCCTAAAAGTGTCCATTCACAGATTTTCAGGGTCCTGGTGGTACCACTGCCATTACTGGGCGGTTCTACCGCCTGTCATTTGTCATTGGGCAGTACTACCGCTCAGTTTAGGTGGTACTACCGCATGACAACGCTCGAAGACCGAGCTCTGGCGGTACCATCGCCTGACAGGGGCGGCACCACTGGTGGCAGTAATAACTACCGGCGGTACCACCGCCTGATCGAGTCGCCCAAGCGGTGCCACCGTTGGCCAAGATTTCAGGGGCTGGATGAGCTGTTCCATTCGGCCCAATTTGGGTCTATTAAGGGCCCAGTTGGCCTCTAATTAAGTTAGTGGGATTACCTCCCAATCCTAATTTAATCTACACTCTAACTATGATAATTAATTCATGATTACTGCAATTCGTGTTTCGGTGCGTCAATTACTTCTTCCGGCGAGCTTCCGGCGAACATCTGACGAACTCTCGACGATGCTCCAACGGACTCCCGGCAAGCTCCTGGACTTCGCGACGATCTTCTTGGTGAGTTCCGACGAGCTTCTATAGCAAGCTCCTAGACTTCTCATATGGTTTCCACAGAACTTCCGACGAACGTCCGGACTTTCGACGAACTCTCATACTCCCAATGTGATCTTGATCTTGACTCCGACACAACACTTGTTGCATGTCTTACTGCCATCGTAGTTAATTCTGCACACTTTTCTCAATATATAGATTAGATCAACAAATGACAATTGACTTCATCATCAAAATCCGAGATTCAACAATCTCCCCTTTTTT
>LVTN01003197.1:4405-17026 GCA_001649415.1 Musa itinerans
CATCTTCAATCAAAATCGAGAAACAATACGGAAATCAACATGATATACATTAATGCTTCTTAAAAACATACATAGGATTTATCTTAAGCATTAGATTTAAGTCTAACATTTTGTTCATTTATCATAAAACATGTAATTTTCATTATCATTTTCAAAATTAGTAGCATGATCCCAATATTTTTTTTGTATTTTCATTACATTATTAAACATGTAATTTTAAAAAAATATTTTTTCTAAACTAAATTAAAAATAACTCATGAAAAGCATTATGTAATTTTCAAGTAAACTAAGGGTATTTTGATTACCTTATCGTCGAAAGCCATTAAGGCATAATTTACCATCTCACCTTTGTTGATTTTCTTCTCGTCTTAGGAGGAGCTCAATTCAACCCAGAGTACTTCCCTCTTCTTGCATTCATAGCAAGTAGTTGTGTTCTTTTTATTTTTTAATTTTTGTTTCATGAACTTTTAAATTTCATAGTAAGGAGTTCAAGTTCACTATCACTTGAGCTTATGCTCGAGTGATCTTCGATTATTCTAAATCTGAAATCCTTCATGTTCTTTGGAAAGTTGTTCTCAAGTTCGTTTTGTTCAACATGTATTATAAAACTCATTTTATAGATCATTAAAGACTCAATTAGTTTCTCAATCGGAAAATAGTTCAAATCTTTTGATTATTGTATTGTCGTTACTTTCGAATCCCAATTTTTAGAAAGTGATCGTAAAACTTTATTAATAATTTTAAAATTCAAAAAATATTTGTAAAGTACTTTTAAACCATTGACGACATCCGTAAAACGAGTGTACATGTCAATAACGGTTTCGCTTGGTTTCATATGAAAAAGTTCAAAATTATGCATTAAAATATTGATCTTTGAATCTTTTACTCTATTAATGCCTTTATGTATGATTTCGAGAGTGTGCCATATATCGAAAGTCGTTTCGAACATAGAAATTCGATTGAATTTTTTTTTATCGAAGGCGCAAAATAGAGCATTCATAGCTCTAGCATTTAAAGAAAAAGACTTCTTCTCCAAATTATTTCAATAGTTCATTGGAGGAGAAGACCTTTCAAATCCATTTTCAATAATATTCTATAAATTTTAATCCAAGGAAAGTAAGAAAACTCTCATTCGAGTTTTCCAATATGTGTAGTCCGTCCCATTGAACGAGGAAGAACGAATGAGAGAAAGTCCCTATTAAAAGCCAAAAAGAGCCATTTCTCTTAGGTGTTAAACCAAATGAGAAAAATGTGGCTCTGATACCAATTGTTATGAATGAGTTGGCATTAAGAGGGTGGGCTGAATTAGTGCAACTGTAAAAACTACGTCGGTTTTGAAAATCTTTTCGTATGATAAAAACCGAATTCGGAAGATAACTTAAAATCTTGTTCGTATGAAGTGAAAGCAGTAGGTAAGTAAAGATTTAGTTTGCAGTTAAAGTAAATTACAAGAAGCAAATGCAAACAAGATTTTATAGTGGTTCGGTCGTCGTGACCTACATCCACTCCGTCGATTCTTCTTCCGTCGAGGCCACCGGCATCCACTATTGGTCTTCCTTCAATAGGCGAAGACCAATCACCTTTTATATCTCGTTCTCCTTTTACCGGGTTTAGGAGATAATCCTTATACCCCCACTTACTCCTCTCTCAAACTATTCTAACACTTAAAACTTTGAGAGGAGTTCACACACAATTACAATAGAGTTTTCTTTCCTTTTTGCTCTCAGTTGTGTATTATTTGACCAGGAATGAGATGGGTATTTATAGGCCTCAAGTTGATTCAAACTTGGAGCCTAAAAACATCTCATCCCATGTCTCCCGAGTACGGGTGGTACCACCGCCTGTGTTAGGCAGTACCACCGCTAGTGTCAGTCTGCTAAGTCTGGGCAGTATCATCGCTTGACATAGTCTCGAAGATTGTGCCACCGACGGTTCCACTAGTTTAGATCATTGTTTGGGCCTTTCACTTGGCCCAACATAGCCCAAACTTGGGCCCAATTGGCCCCTAATTGAGTTAATCCAATTCCAACCAATTACGCCTAAAACCTACTTTGATCTAGATAGTTATTACAAAGCTAATCAAATGTTGTTCGGCATGTCATTGATTCATTGGTGCTTCGTTTGAATCTTCGGCTCATCGTCCTCTCTTGTGGCTTATTGCCCAATCGACTAGTTGACCTTCGCAACTTTAATTTCCTTGGCATAATTTCCGTTCTTCTTGGCCCGATGCCCGAACTCATAGCCCGAAGCCTTCTATCGATACGTCGATCGATCCTCCAACTCAATATCCAATCTTCTGACATGTTCTACTCCGGCCCAACATGATTCTTCCTGCTTTTAATTATCTCTCCCCGATCGAAACTTCCTATGTCACTCAAAGCATAGATCAGATAAATACTATCAATTGGTTTAGTATTCGACTATGTGCTAGATTTCAATCTAATCCCAAACAATCTCACTTAAAAGTTATTAAAAGGATTTTTAGATACTTAAAAAGAACTCATAATCTAGGATTATGGTATCCACTAAAAATTTTGAATTAATTACTTATACTGATGCTTATTTTGTTGGATGTAGAATAGATAGAAAAAACATATTTGGAACATGCCAACTCTTATGTCATTCATATGTTTCTTGGTTTCCCAAGAAATAAAATTCTATTGCATTATTTTCAACCGAGGCTAAATATGTAGCAGTAGGTGTATATTATGCACAAGTTCTTTGGATGAAAAATACATTAGAAAAATATAGACTTTGTAGGGAAATCTAGGAGCGATATTGCATACGCAATAGAAGAATAGAAAAAAAAATCTCCAAATTTTCCAAAGATGTGTTCGTCATTGTACAAAGATTGGTGTGCAAAATTTATAAAACTAAAAACCACACGTGAGATAGTTGTGTTACTTAGGGAGATCGTATATCCCTGAATCCCTATAGATCTGTAGGAGAGGATAAAGGAGGTCAAGAGTCCTCCTCTCTAGCAGTGATCCACACAGTAGGGCTATGATGACGCTCCTTAAATCTCTAGGCCTACTATCTCAGGAGGAGAATGAGAGAGGAGAATAGGAGGTGACAACCAAAAAAACCTCTAGCCTATGGGTGTTTGGTTCCCTCCTATTTATAGAGGCCCCCTATCAACTTAACTCTAATGGATCCTATCCTATTGGGTACTAGATTTCTATCCAACTACCCAAGCCTCTTAGATTAGTGGATCTCTATCCAATAATCTCTCATTGGCTCTTATTGTATATCATCCATAGGATCCAATAATTCAGGGGCTTATTGGATATTCAATTAGATAGTGGCTCCGACGGATAACTCATATTCGAACCTGTACTCGTCACAATGCCTACCATATGTGTATTACCCTTTAGGCCCAATATCGAGCTGGCTGTGAGTCATATCTTTCAGAACTCCTTCTAGCTCAGTGAATTATTATCTCCATAATAATTCACTCGACTCATCGACTGCGGACGTACTAGACCACTATGCCGTAGTCCCTAGACAATACATGGGAATCCAATCCATTGGACTTGTTTGTCTTGAGTTACCATGTACCTATAGTCCCTCATTCATATAATATCCTAAAGACCGTAAATTGGATATGGTGTTGTCAGACCCATATGGTTTCTAATCGAGTCTCGCTCTAATCGGATTCTTCTAGAGAACTCTTTCTCTCTCAATCCGAATAACCTTGGCCAGAGATTTGTCTGAGTAAGAACACATGAGATATTTCTCTCATGACACAGAGAGTGGATGATCCTCTATCGACACTCAATAGTCCTCGTAAGATTGGCTGCCACTCCCGACGATCGGTTGTGCTAGATCTGGAACTTCCAGACTTATAAGTTTGGTATCAAAAAGTGAAGTACTCATATAGGACATCCTTGGTATCTCAAGTCTAAGGACCAGATACACCACTAGGACTACGAAATTACTATTTAACAATAAGGCATCATCAACCATCCAGTATTCTGTAAGCGGATCAATTAGTGAACTCATTCTCTAATGAGCACCTGCACTATAACCCTAGTGTCCCCACATGGGCAGCTATAAGACTAGCCGCCTCCATCATATGTATAGGTATACAGTACACTAGTTTGTCTGGTTATCTCGATGTCCCTCTCGAGTAACTTATGACCGGGATTGTTTAGGATTTATGTTTAAAGGTGAATCGGTCTCATTATCACGATCTCATCACGATCCAATTCACATTGCACAAATCAATAGACATCACAATATATATGTGCATATGTGCAACAAGCAATATAAAGTGATAAAATACCAAATAATATAATGAGCAAAAAGAATGCGTATCATGTAATATGTGTCATCACTCACGTGATTGACTTGAAAAACATCATGATATTTAATTAGTGCAATAATACAATAATACAATAATACTAGCAGACTTTACTTGAGAAACATCCCTATAAAATACAATAATACTAGTGCAATATATTTAACAAAGAATCCCATTCAACACTCTAGAACTAAACATATTGATATTAGACATCATTTTATTAGAGATCATGTTAATAATCATGATATATCTTTAGATTTTATTGATATAAAACATCAATTAGCAAATATTTTACAAAACCATGAGGAACAATTTGATTTTATTAGAAGAGAATTAAGCATATTAAATCTTCCAAATACATGAATTGTTCTTATATATTTTTTGGATCATTATCTTGATTTCTCAGCTTTCATGACTTGAGTTTTCTTTCTGAATCAAGAAATGACTCATGATCTTTCGGTATTCTTGACTTTGAGTCTTTTTTTTTAATCAAGATTATTTCCTATGATTTTCTCTTTTCACTATTTACAAAAGAAGACTTATCAAAATCATTCATGATATTTTAGATTTATGACTTGATCTTTTATTCGTTTATGTGATGATTGAAAATTTTGCACCATTGAATTCTTTCCCTCTTATTTTTTTTTTAATGACAAAGGGGAGAAAAAGAAGTGTTAGCTTGCACATCTCAAGAGAAGAAAAAGTGCTAGCTTGCACTTTTCAAGAGAATCGAAACTGCTAGCTTGCACATCTCAAGAGAAGCAAAAGTGTCAGCTTGCACATCTAAAAAAAACTTGCTAGCTTGCATATTCTAAAGTGATGTGAAACTTACTAGCTTTTATGTTCTAAAATGATGTAAAAACTTGCTAATTTACTAGTTTGTATTTTTTTCAAAAACTTAGTTACAATTTTCTACTTTTTGTTGATGACAAAAGGGGAAAAGTAATGATGTAATGATGTTTTTAAAATGTTAAAAGTTTTGGTATAAGCTTAATGATTTTATATTTTAAAATTATGCCTAAAGTAATGATGATTTTATATTTTAAAATTATGCATGATGATTGGAAGTAATGATGGTTTGAAAATGCTCATGTTTTGGTATCATGCATATTATGCCTAAAGTAATGATGATTTTATATTTGAAAATTATTATGCATGTAATACTTCAACTTATGATAATGATGCAAGTAATGTCTATGTGATATAATGTGTTGCATATGATCATGATTAAAATCATTTCAACTTAGATTAGAAGGTTATTATTTATTTAAATTCAAGCTAATCTCAATATGACATATAGATAGGGAGAGTTTAGTTTAAACTCTATTATCAATTGGTTGCCATCATAAAAGGGAAGATTATCGAAGAAAAGTGATATAGGATTAACTTTGATTAGAAAAGGTAAAATGATTAAAGCAAGAAGAATTAGATGTTGGGCCGGAGTTAAAAATCGGGCATTGGGCTAGAAGAATCAAACGTTGTGTCAAGATAGGATGTTGCGGGAGTCAATATGCTGATGGATCGAGCGATATGCTAAGGTTCGAACAACGTGTCGGAAGTTCGTCAGACGTTTGGATGAACAAATGACATGCCGAACAACTTAGATTTCTTATCTTGTAATTGTTTGGGTCTTAATTATTATAGTTAGGACTTAAATTGAGTTAGTTTTGGATATAACCCTACTAACTCAATTAGGGGCCCATTGGGCCTGATATGAGATTGAGTTAGGCCTATTGGAAGACTCATTCAATGACCTAGAGTTAGGTCAGGCGATGACATGACTAGACCAAGCGGTGGAACCACCTATGAGCTAGAACGTATGAAGTATACGTTTTCTAAAAGACTCGATGGTTGTACCGCCAATGTCAGGCGATGGTACCACCCACACTGGGTAGTAGTACCACTAGTTGTCAGGGGTACATGCGGTAGTACTGCCAGTACCCCTGAAATTGAGGATAAGATACTTTTTGACTCTATTTTTGAAGTCATTTGGGGCCTATAAATACTCCACTCTTTCCTACTTGAGAAAGAATAAAAAAAAGAACAAAAAGTCTTGTGATTATGAGTTGTAAAATTATGAAAAGTGTTAAGTGTCTCTCTCCTCATTAAGTTTTGGGCTTATTTTAAGAGAGTTGTGAGACTTGTAAAGGTTGTTTCCTAAACCTATGAAAATGAGAAAGAGTTATAAGAGAGTAGTTGGTCTTTGCCCATTAAAAGAAGATCATTAGTGAACGCTGGTAGCCTCGACGGAATAGGAATCGAGAGTGGACGCAGGTCACGATGATCGAACCACTATAAATTTGGTTTATAATTTATATTCTACTTTTTATTATCATTACTTGTTGATTTAATTGTCTACTATTCTTACTTGCTTACTATACTTATGAGTGCTTTTAAGTTAACCGTATTTTTGATACGGTTTCATCAAACAAAAGTTTCTAAATTGTCAAAGTTTTGTAAAAGCACTAATTTACCCCCTCTTAGTGTCGAAACGATCCTAACACTAAGTAAATAACAAATTATCCATTTTCACTGTTGCCATATACAAATGTGTAGGTTAATGCATGAACTGACTTATTAAGTTCACTATATAAGAAATATCATATCAAGTAATTATTAAATAAACCAGGCGACAAGTTATCGAGATACAGTAGGCTCAGAAAATAGTTCTCCTTCGTTTTTAAAGTATTTCACATTTATTTCAAATGGAGTATCCATTGGAGTTGAATGTTCAAGTCTAGTCAAAGCAATCAAAATTTTGATGTATTTCATATTAATCAACTCCTTCATTGGAGTTGATTAATGAATATACCTTGAGCTAAAAGATGAACTTTCAATCCTATGTCCCACTAATAATAATATTGTCTACATATACTAGAATAATAGTTACCTATAACAGAATAACAAAGAAACATACAAGGATCCTTAGTATTTTGGGGGAAACCTAACTCGTGGAGCTTTTAACTAAAATTTTCAAATCATATACGGAGAACTTGTTTTAGCTCCTAAAGCTAATGTCATAGATGACAAACATGAGTTTTTGAATCTGATTGTATTCCTCTAGAAATCTTCATATAAACTTCTTCATAAAGATTACCACATAAGGTATTTTTTATATCCATTTGAAAAAGAGGTCAAGAAACTAGCAATAGCTAATAAAGTTTTAACCATTATCATTTTTACTATTAGAGAAAGTGTCTCCTGATAACTGATCCCATATTTTTGCTAATTCCGAAGAGCAACTGAATGGAGTAAATCCATTTGCACCCAATTGGCTTACTCCTATATATGGTCATGGAACAATATCTCATGATTTTTTGTCAAAGCTTCCAATTCTCATAGCATTATGCCAGTGCAATTATTGCTTAGCTTGTGAATAGGAATTTAGAACTTGAACAGTTGACAAAGTAGTCATGAGTGATAAATGATCTAGAGGTCTAGTATATCGAGTGGCTCATCATAAAGGAGGTGTAACTAACCCAATAGTTGGTGATGTAGAACTTAGATTATGAGAGGAAGAAGGTACTCGATTTGGACCTTTTGTTTCTTGATTAATAATTCTCTCATCTTGCTGGCAAACTACCTCAAGATCAAATCTGGGGTTATTAGAATTATCATTGTCAAAGTCATAAAGATAATAATAAGAAGATAAAATGTAAGAAATATGAGTGGTTTGAAAAAAATAAAGATTTTGAACAAAAAAATAATATTATGTGAGATAATGAATACAATACGATCATGACAAAGAAAACCATTCTGATTCGATACATACCCAAGAAATGCATATCTTGTAGATTGTGCAGTCAATCTATTTCTATCATGTGAAGGAAGATGTACATAGTAAAGACATCTAAAAATACATAATTGATTATAGTCAGGATGCTTATTAAATAAATATAAATATAAATATTTATTATGATGATTAGGTGATGATAAGTGATTAATTAAATACATAGTTATGCATAAAACTTTTGTTAGGACCGTATCGACACTAAGAGGGTGGGAGGGTGAATTAGTACTTACGTAAAATTATGTCGATTAGGAAAACTTCATTTGACAAAGCCCATATCAGAAAGACATTTAACCTAGAAGCGTTCGTAAGCATAGTAAATAAATAAATCAGTTTATAATAAAAATGAAAAATATAAAGTAAATGCAAACCGATTTATAGTGGTTCGATCGTCGTGACCTACGTCTACTCCCGATTCCTCTTCACTCGAGGCCACTGGCTTCCATTACCGATCTTTTTCCCAACGGGCGAAGATTAACTACCCTTATAACTCTTTCTCCTTTTTAGAGACTCAGGAAAGAATCTTTATACCTCTCTCTTTTACACTTAGACCTCACTTCTCCCTTTAGAAGAATTTTCTAAATACTAGGAAGAAGTGACCCTATACTTCAAGAGATATTACAATTTTTTTTCGCAAGGATTCTTCCCCCTTTCTACTCTCTTTCTTGCTATCTCAAGAAGGAAAGAGTGGGATATTTATAAACCCCAAATGACTTCAAAAATGGAGTCAAAAAGTATCACATCCCCGATTTCAGGGGTACTGGTGGTACCACCACCAGTATTGGGTGGTACCATTGCTTGTCAGTTTGATACTAGGTGGTACCATTACCCAGTCTAGTGATACTATCGCCTGTTAGCCTTAGAGACTGGACTTTTGACTTTTCCAACTCATAGGCGGTTCCATCGCTAGTTTGGTAGTGCCACCGCTTGACCCAACTTTTAGGTCACTGAATGAGTTTTCTCTTGGCCCAAAACAATCCCAATTTAGGTCAAATTGGTCCCTAATTGAGTTAGTATAATTACACCAAAAACTAACTAAATTAGCCCCCTAAACTATATCGATCTAGACAAATGATTACAAGCATGAATCCTACGTTGTCCAACATGTCATTGGATCATCCAACACTTCATCCGATCCTTTGACACATCGTCCTCTCCTTTGGTGTATTGTCCAATCAATATATTAACCTTTCGCAACATCTAATCTCCTTGGCATAGTGTTTGATCCTTTGCCCCGATGCCCAAACTCATGGCACAAAGTCCTTCTACCGACACGTCGACCGATCCACTCACCCGACGTCCAATCTTCTAGCATGTTCACTCCGACCCAACATCTGATTCTTCCTACTTCAATCAATTTACCTTTTCTAATCGAAGATAGTCTTGTGTCACTCAAATGCATATTAGATCATGACTTCATCAATTGATTTCATCATCAAAATCCAAGATTCAATAATCTCCCCCTTTTTGATGATGACAACCAATTGATGATGGAGTTTCATTAAACTCCCCCTATCAATATGCCATATTGAATTAAGGTAAACTAGAATTCAAAAAGAGTGATACCCTTTGAATTCAAGTCGAAACACTATTATTACATGCATCATAATATCAAATCATGAGTTAAAATATCATTGCATGTATAATTTGAAATTATCATAATTTCAAAACATATCAAGGTATATTATACTATGCATGATTCAAATCATCATATTAACTTTTCTCCCTTTGTCATCAACAAAAAAGAGAAAAGTGCAACTATCAAGTTTTTGAAACATGCAAGATTTACATCATTTTAGAATATGCAAGCTAACAAGTTTTATAAATGTGCAAGTTTAGCAATTTTGCTTTTCTTGAGATATGCAAGCTAGCAATTCTTGCTTCTCTTTTGAGATGTGTAAGCTAGCAATTTTTTGCTTCTCTTGAGATGTGCAAGTTTAGGAATTTTGCTTTTCTTTGCGATGTGCAAGCTAGCAAGTTTTTCTCCTTGAAATGTGCAAGCTAACAAGTTTTACTTCCTTTTCCAATGTGCAAGCTAGCAATTTTTCTTTTCTTTACGATGTGTAAGCTAGCAATTTTGCTTTTCTATACGATATGCAAGCTAGCAAGACTTTCTCCCCCTTTGTCATTATCAAAAAGAAAAAAGAATATAATATTATAATTCTTTTCCCTTTACATCAATTTTCAAATCATGACAAAAGGTATACAACCATAGATACAAAGGAGTTGTACATAATAAAACACAAGTTATAAACATTAAGAAGTCAAGTGATATATCATGGTTTATTTGGATAAGTCATATAGCCAAAAGAAACAATCATAGTAAATAATCTTGATTCAAAAAAAAAATCTCAAGTTATAATTATGAGAAATTAAGAAAAAGTTCATGATTCAGTTCAAAAAATCTCATTCAAATTTAAATCATCAAAATTATTTTTATAGTTTAAGAGATTCATAAAAAAATGATACAAATAGATTCATCAATCTCTTTTTGAAAACTTGATAAGATAGGAACTGAGAAAATTTCAAGAAAAATACTTTACTCTTTTTTAGTTGTTTCAATTCATGCAATTGATTTTATACAAGGCTGCCCAAGTTTTTTATGTCAAAACCATGAATTATGTTTAAAAAATAAGATTCATCATGACAATCATAAAAATCATCAATATCAATAAAACATCACAATAAAACATGGTTTCATCACAAAAATCATCAAGATCAAAAGATTTAAAAAGATTTATAACACATTAAATAATAAAATATTTTCAATGAAAAGATTTTTTACTAATAATCCTAATTCAAATTATCTTTCTTTTATTATTGTTGTTTTGGCTAGTGAGCTTTGTAAAGAGTTTTGGATCTTCGGTCATATATCTTGAGCATCCACAATCAAAATATCATTTTTTGCTCCTAGCTTTCGATTTTTGAGAGGTCAATAAAAAGGGTGGATTTGTTCTAGGTACACATTTAACTTTGGGTCACTCATGGTTAGATTTACCTATCTTGTCTTTTGGCATAATGTCATTTATGGTTCCTTTAGGAACCCAAACTAATTTATGTAAGTCATACTTTTTGAATGAATATTTATATGCAAAATGATTATGGCTACCACAAAAATTACACTTAACCTTACGGATAATATGCAATATGGGTCCTTTAATAAATAAAGTTAGTTTTTGTTGAGTATTGCTACTCACATAATTAATTCTTTCTTTTTTTCAGACATGACCTTTATTGGCAAGAATCATGTTTATTGATTTGCTACTAATTTCAAAATTTTCTAACATTTGTAGTAATACTATATTTTCTTTCTTAAGTGAATCTAATTCTTCACACTTAATGCAAGGGATTAACAAGCATTTATCATATTCATTTTTAAAATTTTTAAATTTATTAAAAAGAGAAGTATGATCCTTTTTTAATTATTTATATTTTTTATCAACTAATTTATATTCATCAAACAAATCAAGAAAGGTATTAAGTAATTTATCATAAGGTAAATAAGATTCATTTGAGTCACTTACCTTGTCGTTGAGAGCCATTAATGTTGAATTTCGAATTTTGATGATGAAATCAATTGATGAGTTTATGATTTAATATGCATTTTAAGTGACACAAGAAGCTTCGATCAGGAAGAGACAATTAAAGTAGGAAGAATCATGTTGGGCTGGAGAAAAACATGTCATAAGATTAGACATCAAGCCGAAGGATTGGTCGACGTCTCGGTAGAAGGCTTCGGGCCATGGGTTCGGGCATCGAGTCAGGAAGAGCAGAAATTACGCCAAGGAAATCGAAGTTGTGGAGGTCAACTGGCCGATTGAGCAATAGGCTATAAGAGAGGATGATGCGCCGAAGAATCGGACGAAGCGTCGATGAACCAATGACATGCCGGACAACATTTGATTCAAGCTTTGTAATAATTATCTAGATTGAAGTAGGTTTTAAGTGTGCATGATTAACTATGATAGCTGTAATATCCCTCACATTTGAAAAATTATTTACAAGGATTTATTTGTAAATCAGAGGACCTATATGTAAATATAGGAATTTCAAGGACTAAACTGTTAAATTAAAAAAAAAAAAAAAAGGAAAAAAAAAAAAGAAGGGGCGGCGGTTTTATCCCACCGCCTCCCACGCACAAAGAGAGATGCTACGGGGCGTTGGGGAGAAGAAGAGAAGTAGAGAAGAAGGGAAGAAGAGGGGAAGAAGAGAAGAAGAAGAGGAGGAGAAGAGAAGAAGAAGAAGAGGGAAAAGAAAGGGAAGAGAAAGAGAGGAGAGAGAGGTAGCTGTAGCAGCTAGGGCTGCAGCACCTCTGTTTCCTATAGGACGAAACAGAGGAGTGTTGTGTGGGGCGTCGGGGAGGAGAAGGGAAGAAGAGGAGAAGAAGAGAAGCGGAAGAAGAAGAAGAAGAAGAGAAGAAGAAGAAGAGAGAGGAGGGTGGCTTAAGCGAGGAGGTGTGGGGTGTCAGGGAGGAGAAGGGAAAAAGAGAAGAAGAAGAGAAGGAGAAAAAGAAGAAGAGGAAGAGAAG
>LVTN01003199.1:1830-22028 GCA_001649415.1 Musa itinerans
AGTAGAGCACTCATACAGGACATCCTTAGTGTCTCAAGTCTAAGGACCAGATACACCACTAGGACTACGGAATCGTTGTCTGACAATAAGACATCATCAACCATCCAACATTCCGTAAGCAGATCAATCAGTGAACTCATTCTCCAATGAGCACCTGTGCTGCATCCCTAGTGTCCCCACATGAGCAGCTATGAGACCAACTACATCCATCATATGGACGGGTATACAGTACACCAGTCTGCCCGGTTATCACGATGTCCCTCTCGAGTAACCTATGACCGGGATTATTTCAGATTTGTGTTTAAAGGTGAATCGATCTCATTATTGTGATCTCATCACGATCCGATTCCCATTGCACAAATCCAAGGACATCACAATATATACATGCATATACGCAATAGTTAATATAAAGTGATATATACCAAAATATAATAAACAAAAAAGATTCTGTATCAAGTCACACGTGCCATCACTCATGTGATTGGCTTGCTGAACACCTATGACTAGTATAGGAGACAACCCTTACAAGCACTCACTCCTCCCTAAATAGAATTCTAAACTTTAGAACTAGAGGAGGGGATTTCTCAAGTGATTGCTACAGTGTTTTCCCAATTTTAAGTTTTATGTACTTGTGTGTGTTAACTAGGAATGTGTGGGGTATTTATAGGCTCCAAACGAATTCAAACTTGGAGCCAAAACTAGTCTCATCTCGAGTCTTTGGGTATTGGTGGTACCACCGCCAGTGTTGGGCGGTACCACCGCCTACAGCACTAACACTAGGCGGTACCACCTCTAGACACAGTCTGTACCATCGCCTGACATAGTCTCAGAGATTATGCCACCAATGGTTCCACCTGTTGGGTCATTGTTTGGGCCTTTCACTTGGCCGAACACAGCCCAAACTTGGGCCCAATTGGCCCCTAATTGAGTTGGCCCAATTCTAACCTAATTACACCTAAAACCTACTTCGATCTAGATAATTATTATAAAGCTAAATCAAATATTGTCCGGCATGTCATTGGTTCATTGATGCCTCATTCGATTCTTTGACGTATCGTCCTATCTTGCGGCCTATTGCCCAATTGACCAATTGACCTCCGCAATTCTAATTTTCTTTATGCAATTTTTGCTCTTCTTGGCCTGATGCCCGAACCCATGGCCTAAAGCCTTCTGCCAATGCATCGACCGATCCTCCGGCTCGACGTCCAATCTTTTGACATGTTCTACTCCAACACAACATGATTCTTCCTGCTTTAATTGTCTCTCCTTGATTGAAGCTTCCTGCATCACTCAAAACACAAATCAGATCATAAACATTATCAATTTGTTTTATTATCAAAATTTGAGATTTAACACCTGCAACGTATTGCAAATATGATAAGCACTACTGGTATCCAATACCCATGTGTTATCATAAGAATATAACAAATGGAGACTGATCATAAATGTACTTGAAACTTCTCCAAGCTTTTGTTTCGCCCCTTCTACAAGGTATTCTTTGTTGTTCCTCTTCTAGTGCCTATCTTTGCCGTAGTGGAAACACTGGCCTTTGTCCTTCGTCGGATTATTCTTAGCAACCTTTGCTTGACCCAGTCTGCCCTTGTCCTTTCTTAAGGGACTTTTCTGCCTTCCTTTTCTTTCTAGTTTCACTAGTATAGAGAACTAGCTTCTTTTTCTTGATAGTGCTCTCTGCCTCCCTTAACATATTGAGGAGCTTAGGGAGAGTTACCTCAAGTTTGTTCATATTAAGAATTCACTATGAACTGAGAAAAGGAATATGGTAGGGATTGAAGCACAAAATCCACACACAGGTTATCCTCTAGGACCATTCCTAAACCTGTGTATTTCTCTATTAACTCAATTATCTTTAGGACATAGTTTTGCATTGGTGTCTCCTCAGTCATCCTAGCGTGGAAGAGGCTCTTCGATATCTCATATCATTGAGTCCTTCCCTATTCCTCAAATAGTTTATGGACATATAGGAGAATGGATCTGGTATTCATCTTTTTATGCTATCTTTATAACTCAAGAGTCATGGAGCCTAACATGTAACACTTGTTAGGACCGTATCGATACTAAAAGGAGGAGGGGGGGTAGGGAGGGGTGAATTAGTGCTTTTGGAAAACTTTTGTCGATTCAAAACATCTCATTGAATGAAACTCATATTAAAAAGATGTTTAACTTAAAAACGTTCATAAGCATAGTGAGTAAGTAAATCAGTTAGTAATGAAATGAAAAGCAAAATAGAAATTCCAAATCGAGTTATAGTGGTTTAATCGTTGTGACCTATGTCTACTCCCAATTCCTCTTTACTTAAGGCCACCGGCTTCCACTACTGATCTTCTTTGCAACGGGTGAAGATCAACTACCCTTACAACTCTTTTTCCTTTTGAGAGGCTCAGGAGAGAACTTTTGCACCCCTCTTTTACAAGGTATCCCTCACACACCTCACTTAGAACAACCTCTAAGCTCAAGGAGGAGGGACTCAACTTTCTCACATAGTTTTCACACTCTAAACCCCAAGTTTTTGTTTTCTTTTTTTGCTCTATTAAGCAAGAAAGATTGGGGTATTTATAGGCCCCAAATGGATTCAAATTTAGAGCCAAAACGGTCTCATCCTAGGTTTTCGGGGTATTGATGGTACCACCGCTAGTATTGAGTGGTACCATCACCTACCAGACTGACAATTGGCGCTACCACTATCTATCAGTCTAATATTGGGTGGCACCACCACCCAATCTGACACTGACACTAGGCAGTACCATCGCCCAATCTGGTGGTACCACCACTTGACATAGTTTGAGAAACTGTGTTTGGACGATACCACCACCCTGTTTAGGTGGTACTACCGCTAGACCTGGCTACAAGTTATTGAATGGGCCAAACAACAAGCCCAATTCAACCCTGATTTAGGCCCAATTGGCCCAAAATCAAGTTTGCATAGTTACACCTAAAACTAACTCAATTAGACCTAACTAACTTGATCTGGATATACACGATTACAAACATGAATCTTATGTTGTCTGGCATGTCATTGGTTTATCCGATGCTTCGTCCAATCCTTCGGTGTATCATTCTCTCTTTCGGTGTATTGCCTAATTGGCATGTTGACTCCCGCTACTTCTGATCTCCTTGGCGTAATGTTCGATCCTTCGACTCGATGCCCGAACTCATGGTACGAGGTCCTTCCGGCCTGACGTCCAATCTTTTGACATGTTCCACTCTGGCTCGACGTTTGATTCTTCCTACTTTAATCGAATTGCCCTTCCTTGATCGAGGATAGTCATGCATCACTCAAACGTATATTAGATCATAATTTCATCAATTGATTTCATTATCAACAATCTCCCCCTTTTTGATGATGACAACCAATTGATGACAAAGTTTAAACTAAACTCCCCCTATTATTTGTAGAGAAATCTAAGGGCAACATCATATGTATAATGGAAGAACATAAAAAAAATTCCTAAATTTTCCAAAGATGTATTCATCGTCGTGTGAAGATTGGTACACAAAATCTGTGAAACTTAAAATTGCGTATATTAAAGATTGTGTTACCTAGAGAGATCGTATATCCCTGAATTCCTACAGATCTCTAGGAGAGGGCAAAGGAGGTCAAGCATCCTCCTCTCTAGTAGTGATCCACACAGTAAGGCTACGACGATGCTCCTCAAATCTTCAAGCCTATTATCTGAGGAGGAGAAGGGGAGGAGAATAGGAGATGGTAACCTATAGAGGCTCTAACCTATGATCATTTGGTTCCCTCCTATTTATAGAGGTCCCCAATCAACTTAACCCTAATGGATCCTACCTTATTGGGTATTGGATCTCCATCCAACTACCCAAGCCTCTTAAATTAGTGGATCTCTATCCAATAATCTCTCATTGGTTCTTATTGGATCTCATCCATAGGATCTAATAATTCAGGGACTTATTAGATATCCAATAAGATAGGGGCTTCGTCGGATATCTTATATCCGAACCTCTATTTATCGTAATATCTACCATATGTGAATGACCCTCTAGGCCCAATATCGAGTTGGCCGTGAGTCATACTTGTCAGAACTCCTTCTGGCTCAGTGAATTATTATCTCCATAATAATTCACTCGACTTATCGAGTGCAGACGTACTATGCCATTACGTCGCAGTTCCCAAACAATATAGGGAATTAAATCCATCAGACATGTCTATCCTCAGTTACCGTGTACCTAGAGTCCCTCATCGATATAATATCTCAGAGATCGTATACCAGGCATGGTGCTATCAGACCTATACAGTTTCTACTCGAGTCTTGCTCTAATCAGATTCTCCCGAAGAACTTTTTCTCTCTTAATCTAAATGACCTTGGCTAGGGATTTATCTAAGCAAGAACACATGAGATATTCCTCTAATGACACCGAGAGTGGATGATCCTCTATCGACACTCAATAGCGCTCAAGAGTGGATGTTAGATCTGAAACATCCAAACCTATAAGTGCTAGTCATAGGTGTCCTGTAAGCCAATCACGTGAGTGATGACATGTGTGACTTGACATGCAATCTCTTTGCTTATTATATTTTGATATTTTATCACTTTATATTAATTATTGCATATACATATAAATATATTGTGATGTTCATGGGTATGTGCAATGGGAATCAGATCGTGATGTGATCACGATAATGAGACCGATTCGCTTTTAAATACAAATAGTAAATAATCCCGGTCATAGGTTACTCGAGAGGGACATTGAGATAACCGGACATATTGGTGTGCTGTATACCCGTCCATATGATGGATGTAGTTGGTCTCATAGCTGCTTGTGTGGGGACACTAGGGATACAATATAGGTGCTCATTGGAGAATGAGTTCACTGATTGATTCACTTACGAAATGCTAGATGGTTGATAATTCCTTATTTTCAGATAGTGATTTCATAGTCCTAGTGGTGTATCTAGTCCTTAGATTTGAGATACCAAGGATGTCCTGTATGAGTACTCCATTCTTTGATACCGAACTTATAGGTCTAGAGGCTCCAGATCTAGTACAACCGGTCATCGGGAGTGGTAGCCAACCTTACGAGGACTATTGAGTGTCGATAGAGGATCATTCGCTCTCGGTGTTATAAGAGGAATATACCATATGTTCTTACTCAAACAAATCCCTATCATGGTGATTTGGATTGAGAGAGAAAGAGTTCTCCGGGAGAATCCGATTAGACCGAGACTCGAGTAGAAACCATATGGGTCTGATAGTAGCATGCCTGGTATACTATCTCTAGGATATTAGATGGATGAGGGACTATAGGTATACGATAACTGAGGACAGACATGTCCAATGGATTGGATTCCCCTATATCATCTGGGGACTGTGGCGTAGTGGCCTAGTACGTCCGTAGTCGATGAGTCGAGTGAATTATTATGGAGATAATAATTCACTGACCCAAAAGGAGTTCTGACAGGTATGACTCACGGCCAACTTGATATTGGGTCTAGAGGGTCGCACATATATGGTAGGCATTGCGATGAGTAGAGTTTCAAATATGAGATATCCATTGGAGCCCCTATCTTATTGGATATCTAATAAGCCCTTGAATTATTGGATCCTATGAATGAGATCCAATAAGAGCCAATGAGAGATTATTGGATAGAGATCCACTAATCTAAGAGGCTTGGGTAGTTGGATAGAGATCTAATATCCAATAGGGTAGGATCTATTAGGGTTAAATTGATAGGGAACCTCTATAAATAGGAGTGAACCAATGGATCATAGACTAGAGCCTTTTTGGGTTACCTCTCTTATTCTCCTCCCCTTCTCCTCCTTAGATAGCAGGCTTAGAGTTTTGAGGAGTATCGTCATAGCCCTGTTGTGTGGATCACCGCTAGAGAGGACACTTGACCTCCTTCACCCTCTCATAGAGATATATAGGGATTCAGGGATATATGATCTCCCTAGGTAATCCAATCTTTCATATATGTAGTTTTAAGTGTTAGGATCAAGAGCAGCACTAAGAGGGGGGGGGGGTGAATTAGTGTAGTGGAAAAAATCATTGGTTTTATAAATTTTTCGTTCACTGAAAACCAATCTCAGAAAGTACTTGACTTTAGAGTAAATGAGCTAGCAATTAACTTAGAAAGTAATGGCAGTAATGAAAAGAAGAATGAAAATGAGCACACCGAAATTTATAGTGGTTCGGTCGTTATGACCTACATCCATTTTCGTCAAGGTCACAGGCATCCACTAATGGTCTTCCTTCAATAGGCAAAGACCAACCACCTCTTTATAGCACTTTCTGCTTTTCATGAGTTTAGGAGCTAACCCTTACAAGCCTCATACCTCCCTTGAATGGTCACAAGACTTGGAACGAGACGAGGAGAACTCTTAGCACTCTTACAACACTTTTAACACCCTAAAACTTCAAAATATTGTTCACACTTTCATGCCCTTTCATGGAGAAAAGGGTGGGGTATTTATATGCCTCAATGACTTCAGAATTGGAGCAAAAAAGTATCACATCTTGGGATTTCGAGGTACTAGTGGTACGACTACCATTATTGGGTGGTACTACCATCAGCAGACTAACACTGGGTGGTACCACCGCTCAGTCTGGGCGGTATGACTACTTGACAAAGTTCGAAGACAAAGTTCAAAAGTTCACAATATTAAGAAGAATCTGACATTGCATCATTGCACGGTAACATTCAAAAGTTCTTAACATAAAAAAGATTCACAACATCAAAAGTTCTCAACATCAAAGAGAACACAATATCAAAAGTTCTCAACATTAAAGGTTCACAACATTAAAGAGAGAGATTCCATCAACTTCTCCCCCTTTGTTATCAATAAAAAGACATACACTAGCTATTCAAGTGGTGGTAAATCAAAATGTCTAAACATAGTATTAAGTTGTTGATGAATTTGCTACATCTCAGTTAAGATTTGATCTTGACGTAGTTCAAATCGATCATTCGAGTTCCTATGTCGTTGGCAGATAAGGAGGGTGCTTGCTCTGTTAGAGGTGTTGCCTTAAAGGGACCAGTAGGAGAAGATTAATTTTTCTTAAATATTGGTGTTTCAAGTTCTAGATCAGGTGGGGGGGGGTCAATCATTCTAGGTAATCTAGTCCAAGTCCCGTTTCTAACTATACATCTTAATCTTCTTAGCAGGTTTCTATTTATGATATTAAACCTATCTAGTTTCAAGATTTCTTCGTCAAGTGGAATGACTATGTCATATGCATGGATTAGTTTAGTGATTAAAACACCATATGGAAGCATCATATCCTTTTTTGATAATTCAATCATGTTTTGTTGTATCAAGTAACCAAAATAATTGTCATGTCCCTTCATAATCCAATACATCATTCCTAATTTCATTTGGCTAACTTCATCATGATGATATTGTTTTGGGAGTATAATACTTATTAAGATGTGATGAAGTAATTTGGTGTTAAAAGGTAGTAACTGTTCATAACTTTTTAGAAGGATAGACATGTTTGGATTACCAAAAATGGTACATAAGGCGTCAGAATAAGTGGTCCCAACTGATTCTTCATCCCATTGTCCTCTAAAGTAACAACCTCTCCTTTTCTCAGCAATTCCTATAATGTTGCAAATTATGCTATCTGTAATGGGTATGTGATGTCGTAAGAGATAAGTGGATACCCTATTGTGTTCATCCACATGCAAGTTATTGTTAAACAACTTAACAAGTCTAGGATAGATAAGTTTACTTATTTGAAGAATTGGGAGGATATCTAAGTTAGCAAACCATTGAATTGGTTCCAAATGACTTAATTCCTCTAAATCTACATATTTACCCTTATGAACATTTCTAGACTCTATGGTTGGGAATTTAAGGGCATGTTGAGGAGAATCAAAGAGTAGGGTATCATAGGTTTCATCTAATATCCTCTTCCCTTTGTCCCTTGAGGATCTTTTAGAAGTCATGAAGACTACATTTATCAAGAACAAATGAGAGACAAGAACAAGTAATGCAAAGAAGGAAACAATTTGGTTTAGGGATTACCTTAGTAGTTTAACCTTCTCATGGTCACCAAAGGGAGGTTTGAGATTGATCCTTAGTTTTGTAGAGGATGAGGGTTCTTTTGAGTTACTAGAGGGAGAGTAAGAGGAATTAGGGATTTGGGGCTATTTAGAGAGGTATAGAGTGAGTTGGGGTTGGTTCTACTACTGGCCCTAACTTGTGTTTACATAGGGCAAGTTGCGGGCGGTGGTACTGCCAGCTAGGTGGTGCCACCGTCGGTGCTCTATCTTCATTATAGTGTGGTGCAAACATTGTGTGGTGCCAGCGAGCAAGATCTTTATCATTATTTGGTGCACACACTTATTTACACAAACATCATATCAGGTTTTTGAGGTTCTACTTTCGTAAGAGGAGAAAATTTATATGGAAAAATTCATATAGCTCATTAAATATACCATAGATCCATGATTCAAATCTTATCTTAAGTGAAGAAATAATAGTAAATGATCTCGAGAAAGAGAACTCAATTAAGAAAATCCGGAGAAAAATTTAAAGAGGAACTCATGTATCAGAAAAATTTAACATACCTAATTCTCTTCTTATAAAATCAAATTATTCCTCAATCAAGGGTTTTATAAAAATATCAGCTAATTGATGTTTTGTATCAATAAATTCTAGAGATATATCATGGTTATTAACATGATCTCTTATAAAATGATGCATAATATCAATACGTTTAGTTCTAGAGTATTGAATATGAATTTTTGTTAAGCATGTTGCACTAGTGTTATCACATTTTATAGGTATATTTTTTAGGTGAATTTCATAATCCTCTAAAGTGTTTTTCATCCATATAACTTGAGCATAGCATACACCTCCTGCTATATACTTAGCTTCAATTATAGATAATACAATAAAGTTTTGTTTCTTGGAAGACCAAGAGACAAGTGCATGTCCTAAAAATTGATATGTTTCGGATGTGCTTTTACTATATATTTGGTAGCTAACAAAATCAGCATCAGCATAACCAAGCAATTCAAAGTTTTTAGATTTTGGATACCATAATCCTAGTTTAGGAGTTCCTTTTATGTATCTAAAAATCCTTTTAACACCTTTTAAATGAGATTGCTTGGGGTTAGATTGAAACCTAGCATATA
This sequence comes from Musa itinerans, assembly GCA_001649415.1. Classification (NCBI taxonomy): domain Eukaryota; kingdom Viridiplantae; phylum Streptophyta; class Magnoliopsida; order Zingiberales; family Musaceae; genus Musa; species Musa itinerans. The sequence continues at coordinate 10,955 of LVTN01003199.1, forward strand.
GTCCAACACTAAACATGATATCCGGTCTTATTGCTATAAGGTATAATAAACTACCTGTCATAGCCCTATAGGTTTTCTGATCAAAACATTCTCCATTAGTGTCTATATCTAATTTTGTGGAAGTACTTATTGGTGTATTAATAACTCTAGCACTATCCATCTTGAATCGCTTGAGCAAATCTAATGTATATTTGGCTTGACTAAGAAAATTTTCATCACTTAATTGCTTGATTTGTAATCCTAAGAAAAAGGTTAATTCGCCCATTAAACTCATTTCAAACTTGACTCATACTTTTGGCAAAGGATTCACACAAAGATTCACTTGAAGACCCAAAAATGATATCATCAATATAAATTTGAACAATAAGAAAATCTTTTTCAAAATATTTAATAAATAATGTAGTATCGACCTTGCCTTTCATAAAATTATTTTGAATAAAGAAGGAACTAAGCCTCTCATACCAAGCCCTAGGGGCTTGTTTTAATCCACGGAGAGCTTTAGTCAACTTAAACACATGATTTGAAAAATTATCATTCTCAAATCTGGGAGGTTGTTCAACATAAACTTCTTTGGAAATAAAGTTATTAAGAAAAGAGCTTTTGACATCCATTTGAAATAACTTAAAATTATTACTACTAGCATAAGCAAGGAGTATCCTTATGACTTCTAATATTGCCACAAGAGCAAAGGTTTTTTTATAATCGATACATTCTTCTTGGTTGAAACCTTTGGCCACTAGTCTAGCCTTGTTTCTAACCATGATACCAAATTCATCTTACTTGTTTCTAAAGACCCATTTAGTACCGATAACTAAATGGTCACTAGGTCTCGAAACAAGCTCTCACACCTCATTTTTCTCAAATTGGTTTAACTCTTCTTGCTTTGCGATAATCCATGAATTATCTTTCAAGACTTCATCAATATATTTTGGTTCAATTTGAGAAAGAAAAGCGGCATTGGCACAAAAATTCTTAAGAGAAGAACAAGTTTGAACCCCTTTTGACATGTCTCATATAATTAGCTCCTTAAGATGAGCATCTACATACTTCCATTCCTTAGGTAAGGATGTTTCGGAAGAAGATATATCCAAGTTGCTAGTTGGAGGAGAGGGTTCATTTAAATTTAAAGCATCAAAATTAAAATCATCATCAAACTCATTTTTCTTAAATTCGGAGACATCATGAAAGACAACATGAATAGACTCTTCTATGACCAATGTTCTTTTATTAAAGTCACAAAATACTTTTGAAATAGAAGAATTATCAAGAAAAATATCTTTGACGGATTTTACATCAAACTTTCCTAAGGCATCTTTTCCATTCAAGATAAAACATTTACAACCAAAAACTTTAAAGTACGAAACATTGGGTTTTTTGTTATTCCATAATTCATAAGAAGTTTTGGAAAGTAATGGTTTTACTAGAATCTTATTCATGATATAGCATGCCATATTAACGGCTTCGGGCCAAAAATATTTGGGTAGACTATGTTCGTTTAACATGGTTCTTGCCATTTCTTATAAATTTCTATTTTTTCTTTCTACTACTCTATTTTGTTGAGGATTTCACGGAGTAGAGAAATTATGGTTGTATCCATTAGATTCACAAAAAAATAAAAATTATGGTTTTGAAATTCGCCACCGTGATTACTCCGAATTGATGAAATCAAAAAGCTTTTTCCATTTTGAATAAGTTTACAAAACTTAGAAAAATACCTAAAGCAATCACTTTTGTGTGCCAAGAATTATGTCCATGTGTATCTACTATAATCGTCCATAATTACAAAGGCGTATTTGCTACCTTTTAGGTTTGATGTATCAATTGGTCTAAACAAATCTATATGGATCAATTGCAATAGTCTAGAGGTGCTTATTTGATTCTTTGGTTTGAAACTACCTTTTATTTATTTTCCTAGTTGGCAAGCATCACACATATTATTTTTAACAAACCTGATGTTAGGAATACCTCTTACAAGTTTTTTGGATAAGATTTGATAGATTAGTTTCATGCTAGCATGACCTAATCTTCTATACCAAAGCTAAGCATCGTCATTCAAAACCAAAAAGCATATTTCATTACAAAGATCATCAATGTCAATAGTATATATATTATTTTATTTTAGAGCAATCATAGAGGTATTTTTATGTGGTTGTTCAATAATACAAGCATTGGATTCAAATCTAATCATATATCCTTTATCACATAACTGACTAATGCTCAAAAGATTATGCTTTAAGCCATCAACCAATAACACATCTTTAATCAAAAAGTTAGATTTGTTAACTATGGTTCCTTTGCCAATGATTTTACCCTTGTTGTTGTCTCCGAAGGTGACATACCCTTTGTCTAGGCTAGTGAGCTTAGAGAAATGAGATGGATCTCCGTCATGTGCCTTGAGCATCCACTATCAAGGTACCATCTCTTGCTCCTAGCTTATGATGGTAAATGTTTCTACAAAAAAAGATGATTTTTACGTACCCATTTGGCCTTGGGTGCCTCAAAAATCAATCGACTCAACTTATTATTTTGCATAAAGTTCGTTACAGTTCTTTTAGAAACCCAAATCAATTTGTGTGAACTATATCTCTTAACTGGACATTTATAAGCAACATGTCCAAATTTGCAACAAAAGTTGCATTTGTTTCGGGGTGAAACATGCAAAGTTGGGCCTTTAACAAAGATAGTTAGATTTTTATGAGTATTGCTCACAAAGCCGATTCCATCTCTTTTATGAACATGATTCTTATTTGCAAGGATCATGTTTAAGGATTTGCTATCTATTTCAAAATTTTCTAAGGTTTCATGTAGTTGCAAATTTTCTTTTTTAAGCGTTTCTAATTCATCACATTTTGTGCAAGGAGCTAAACTATCATTATGCTCAATTTTTAATCTAACAAAATCACTAACAAGAGAAGAATACTTCTTTTTTAATAGTTTATACTATTTACTAACTAATTTACATTCATCAAACAAATCATAAAAAGCACTTAATAATTCATCAAAAGATAAATGAGCTTCAATCGAGTTACTTACCTCGTCGCCATATGCCATCAATGCATAGTTAGCAACTTGCTCTTTGTTGGTTGGCTCCTCTTCTTTGGATGCACTTGAGTCGTCCCAAGTTGCTTTAAGCACTTTCTTATTTTTTGGTTACTTTTTCTTCACTTGGTGACATTCAATTTTGAAGTGCCCTGGCTTCTTGCATTCGTAGCAAATGATTTGGTCCTTTTTGAGTTCACTTTTATTTTTAGTTTTGTTTCTTCTTATGAATTTTTTGAATTTTCTTGTTAGAAGTGCTAAGTCATCATCATCATCATCATCATCACTTGAGTTTTCTTTCAAGTGATCTTCTTGAGTTCTAAATGCCAAATCATTCATATTATTTGAAAGGTTGTTCTCATGTTCTTCATGTGCATTGCATGACATTTCGTAGGTCATCAAGGATCCGATAAGTTCTTCTAGTGGAAAGTTATTCAAATCCTTTGCTTCTTGAATAGTAGTTACTTTAAGATCCCAACTCTTTGGATGGGATCTTAGTATCTTGTTAACAAGTTCAACATTAGAAAAACTTTTACCAAAGGCTTTTAGACCATTGACGATATCCGTAAACTAGGTGTATATGTCTCCAATGGTCTCACTTGGTTTTATGCGGAACAATTCATAACTACGAACCTAAAGATTAATTTTTGACTCCTTAACCCTACTTGTGCCTTCGTGTGTGATTTCAAGTGTATGCCAAATTTTATAAGCCGTTTCGTAAATAGAAACTTAATTGAATTTGTTTTTATCCAAAGCACAAAACAAAGCATTCATAGCTTTGGCATTCAAAGAGAAAGTCTTCTTCTCCAAGTAATTCCATTCACTCATTAGAAGAGGACTTTTAAAATCTATTTTCAACAATATTTCATAACTCGAAATCCATAGAAATTAAGAAGATCTTCATCCTAGTTTTCTAATACGTGTAATCCATCCCATTGAACATGAGAGGACGAGTGATAGAATGACCCTCTTGATTACCGGCAATAGCCATCTCTATTAGGTTTTAAACCAAATCGAGAGTAACCGTGCTCTGATACCAATTGTTAGGATCAAAACTAAATCGAGGGGGGGGGGAGGGGCGAATTAGTGCAGCGAAAAAAATCATCGATTTTGTAAATTTTTCGTTCGTTGAAAACCAATCTCGGAAAGTGCTTGACTTTAGAGTAAATGAGCTAGTAATTAACTTAGAAAGTAATGGTAGTAATGAAAAGCAGAATGAAAATGAGCACAACAAAATTTATAGTGGTTCGGTCATTGTGACCTGCATCCACTTCTGATTCCTCCTCCGCCGAGGTCACCGACGTCTACAAATGGTCTTCTTTTAGTAGGGGGAGACCAACCACCTCTTTACAGCACTTTCTCCTTTTCACGGGTTTAGGAGATAACCTTTATACGCCTCACACCTCTCTTAAATGATCATAAGACTTAGAACAGGAGGACTCTTAGCACTCTTACAATACTTTTAACACCCTAAAACTTCAAGATATTGTTCACACTTTTGTCCCCTTTCATGTAGAAAAGGGTGGGGTTTTTATAGGCCCCAATGGTTTTAGAATTAGAGCAAAAAAGTGTCACATCTCCGGATTTTGGGGTACTGGTGGTACCACCGCCATTATTGGGTGGTACTACCGCCTATAGACTGACACTAGGCGATATGACTGTCTGACAAAGCTCGGAGACCGAGCTCTAGTGGTACCATTGTCTGATAGGGTGGTACCATCGCCTGACAACATTAACTGCTGGTGGTCCTGGTGGTGCCACCGCCTGCCGTGACTTCAGGTGCTGAATGGGCTATTCAACTAGCCTAATTCAGCCCTGTTAAGAGCCCAATTAGCCCCTAACTGAGTTAGTGGGATTACCTCCCAATCCTAATTCAACTTATGGTCTAACTACGATAATTAAGGCATTTAAACAAGAAATCTCTATATGGTATGTCAATTGTTCTCTCGGCGAACTTTCGATGAACTTCTCTGTGAACTTCCAGCAAACTTCCAATGAACTCCCGATGAACTCTCAGTGAACCCTTGATGAACTCTCAGTGAGCTCCTGACAAACTCTCGGTGAGCTTCCGGCAAACTTCCGGCACATCGTTCGAATCTTCGATACATCGTCCGATATTTGACTTCAGCCCAACATCTGCTTTATGCCTTGCCGCTATCGTAGTTAATCCTGCATACTTATCTCAACATATAGATAAGGTCAAACAATTTACCATTTGATTTCATCATTAAAATATGAGATTCAACATTAAGTTTCACGGTTTTTGCACACCAATCTTACCACGACGACGAACACATCTTTGAAAAATTGAGGATTTTGTTTTTAATGTTCTTCCGCTATGCATGTGTTGTCACTACCCTAGATTTTCCTACAATAAGTCCATATCACAGAGTGGAGCACTCATATAGGACATCCTTGGTGTCTTAAGTCTAAGGACCAAGTACACCACTAGGACAATAAAATCGTTATCTAATAATGAGGTATCATTAACCATCTAGCATTCTATAAGCGGATCAATCAGTAAACTCATTCTCCAATGAGTACTTGCACTGTATCCCTAGTGTCTCCATATGAGCAACTATGAGGCTAACTACTTCTATTATATGGATGGGTATATAGCACACTAGTCTGTCTAATTATCTCAATGTCCCTCTCGAGTAACTTACGACAAAGATTATTTAGGGTCTATGTTTACAGGTGAATCGGTCTCATTATCGTGATCTCATCACGATTCGATTCCCATTGCATAGATCCATGGACATCACAATATACATATGCATATATGCAATAAGCAATATAAAGTGATAAAATACCAATTAATAATAAGTAAAAAGATTGCGTGTCAAGTCACATATGTCATCACTCACGTGATTGACTCTTATTGGATCTCATCGATAGGATCCAATAATTCAGGGGCTTATTGTATATCCAATAAGATAGGGACTCCAACAGATATCTCATATCCGAACCTTTACTCGTCGCAATGCCTTCCATATGTGTGTGACCCTCTAGGCCTAATATCGAGCTGGCCGTGAGTCATACCTGCCATTACTCCTTCTAGCTTAGTGAATTATTATTTCCATAATAATTCACTCAACTCATTGACTACGAACGTACTAGGCCACTACATTGTAGTCCCTAGATGATACAGGGGAATCCAATCCTTTAGACCTATCTATCCTCAATTATCGTGTACCTATAGTCTCTTATCCATTTAATACCCTAGAGATCGTATACCGAGCATGGTGTTGTTCGACCCATATGGTTTCTCTTCGAGTCTCACTCTAATAGGATTCTCTCGGAGAACTCTTTCTCTCTCAATCCAAATGACCTTGGCCAAGGATTTGTTGAGCAAGAATACATGGGATATTCCTCTCATCATACCGAGAGTGGATGATCCTTTATCAACACTTAATAGCCCTCGTAATGTTGGCTGCCACTCCCGACGATCGATTGTGTTAGATCTGAAATTTTCAGACCTATATGTCCGAAATCAAAGAGTGGAGTACTCATATAGGACATCCTTGGTGTCTCAAGTCTAAGGACCAAGTACACCATTAGGACGTCGGAATTGCTATATGACAATAAGGTATCATTAACCATCCAACATTCTATGAGAAGATCAATCAGTGAACTCATTCTCCAATGAGCACCAGTATTGTAACTATAGTGTTCCCACATGAGCAGCTATGAGACTAGCTACCTCCATCATATGGACGGGTATATAGTACACTAGTATATCCGATTATTTCGATGTCTCATTATCGTGATATCATGACGATCCGATTCTCATTATACAAATCTATGGACATCACAATATATTTATGTATCAAGCATTATAAAGTGAGAAAATACCATAATAATAATAAGCAAAAAGACTATATGTCATGTCACACGTGTCATCACTCACGTGGTTAGCTTGTAGGGTACCTATGACTAGGAATCTCCCACTTGACCTAAAGCCAATCACCTATGTGTTTGATTCCCATCAGACGCTTGTAATGCTCATAGACAATTTGAGAAAATGGCTTTGTTCATGGATTTATGATGTTATCTTCGTATATAACTCTTTCCACTACTATATCTCCTCGGGCTATGATCTCTCTAATAAGTTGAAACCTCCTTAGAACACTTCTGATAAGACCTCGGTTCCCTTATTTGAGTAATCGCCTTGTAGTTATCGCATAACATGGGAATCAAGTCTTCACTGCCCAGCATGACTCCCAAATATGTAATGTGTTATGATCGAGTCAGCACTAAGAGTGGGGGGGTGAATTAGTGCAGCGGATAAAAATGACGTCGGTTCAAAAAATCTTTGTTTCGATAAAAATTGATATCGAAAATACTTAACTTTGAAAGCATGCAGAAGTTTAGTGCAAGTAAGAATTTAGTTTGCAATAAAGATAAATAGCAAGAAGTAAATGCAAACCAGATTTTTATAATGGTTTGGTCGTCGTGACCTACATCTACTCTCGATTCCTCTTCCGTCAAGGCCACTAGCTTCCACTACCGATCTTCCTTCAATGGGCGAAGATTAACTACCCTTTTACACCCCTCTTCTTCTTTTCATAGGTTTAGGAGACAACCTTTTACAAGCACTCACTCCTCCCTAAACAGAATTCTAAACTTAGAGCTAGAGGAGGGGATTTTTTAAGTAATTGCTACATCATTTTTCCACTTTTAAGTTCTCTATACTTGTGTATGTTAACTAGGGATAAGAGAGGTATTTATAGACCTCAAATGGATTTAACCTTGGAGCCTAAAAGTGTCTCATCCCTGGTTTTCGAGGTACTGGCGGTACCACCGCCTATAGCACTAACACTGGGCGGTACCATCGCCTAGTCTAGTAGTACCATCGCTTGGGAGATTGTGTCTGGATGGTACCACCACCCAAACTAGTGGTACCATTGCCTGACAATCTCGGAGACTAAGTCTGGGTAGTACCACTGCCCAAACTAGTGGTACCACTGCTTGACATAGTCTCAGAGACTGTGCCACTAACGATTACATATGTTGGGTCACTATTTGGGCCTTTCACTTAGTCCAACACAGCCCAAACTTGAGCCCAATTGGCTCCTAATTGAGTTGGCCTAATTTCAACCCAATTACGCTTAAAACTTACTTCGATCTAGATAATTATTACAAAGCTAATCAAATGTTGTCCGACATGTCATTAGTACATTGACGCCTCGTCCAATTCTTTGATGCATCATCCTCTCTTATGGCCTATAGCCCAATCAGCCAGTTGACCTCTGTAACTCTGATTTCCATGGCGTGATTTTTTCTCTTCTTGGCCCGATGCCCGAACCTATGGCCCAAAGCCTTTTGCCGATACGTCGACCGATCCTCCGGCTCGACGTCCAATCTTTTGACATGTTCTACTCCGGCCCAACATGATTCTTCCTACTTTAATTATCTCTCTCTGATCGAAGCTTCCTACGTCACTCAAAATACAGATTAGATAAACACTATTAATTGGTTTCATCATCAAAATTCGAGATTTATCACTATCCCCCTTTTTGATGATGACAACCAATTGATGATGAAGTTAACCTTAACCCCCCCTATCAATATGCCATATTGATAGAACTCTTGAATTCAAAAATCCAAGTAACATATCGTCATAAAATCATGTATAATCAAAATTTCAATACATCATTCCATGTATGATTGTCATCATAACTTCTCCCCTATTAGAACCCTTACAGATTCTAAGCTTGGGGTTGATCTCTTTAGGGGATCGGCCTCCTTGGAACTCTATAGGGGTTCCTTCCTCCAAGTTGCTACTCAAGGCTACTAAGAAAGATTCATCTATTGCTTATTCAAAGAGGATGAATACATGACTATTTATAGGGCTTCTAAACCCCAACTCCTAATAGGACTCCTATTCAAGACTCCTACTCAATTAGAACTCCTACTCAAGACCCCTAATAGGACTCCTACTCAAGACTCCTACTTCTAACCAACTCCTAATGCTTTTCTAAGAAGCAATCTCTAAACTAATCCTATCTTTAGTCGGCCTCTTTATCCCTTTAATAGGGGTCGGCTAGGTAGGTTTTACATGAATGCCCCTTTCAATGAAACTCTATTAGGACTCTCCTAGCTAGAGTCCTAACAGACCTGTCCTCTTCAAATCAACCTTGTCCTTGAGGCTGACGATCTATGAATTCTGAGAATTTGATCTTCAAGTCATCATATTTCTCCCATGTGGCCTCTTTTGTTGGTAGGTTCGCCCACTGTATTAGCACTTCAGTAGTGGGTCGTCGTCATTGAGTCACGATCCGTTGATCAATAATGGCACTTAGTTGCGTATGGAGTTCTCCTTGGGTAGTCATATTTAGTAGATGGCTTTGGGCTGTCTCATTTTGTTCTAGCTTGAGCTTTAAACACGACACATGGAAGACTGGATGGATTTGGGAGCTGGTGGGTAAGTCCAATCTGTATGCTACTGCTCCGATGCGCTCTAAAATTTGGTACGGTCCATAGAACTGAGGTGAAAGCTTCATAGCTGCTTTAGTCTGGATTGATATTTGCTTGTATGGCTGGAGCCATAGGAAGATCCAATCTTCTACTGAAAATTTGCTTTCGCCTTTGTATTGATCATATTACTATTTCATCTTTGCTTTAGCTGCAGTGAGATTATCTTTTAGCCACATCAGCATTTTGTCTCTGTCTTATAGTTCCCTTTCTACTTGTTCTACTTTTGAGGTGCCCAACACATATTTTGGGATCACAAGGCGAGGTCGGCCATACATAGCCTCATAGGGAGCATATTTTATGGATGAATGATAAGTTATATCATACCACCACTCGACCAGGGAAGCCACTTTTTTCACTCTTTTGGCCGGTCACTAGTGAAGCATATAAGGTATGTCTCCAAGCACCTGTTCACCACTTTAGTCTGGTCAACGGTTTGTGGGTGATACGTTGTACTAATTTTCAATTTAGTGCCCTACATCTGGAATAACTCTGTCCAAAATCTGTTTATGAAGACCCTATCACGATTACTTATAATAGATCTCGACATCCCGTGTAATTTGATAATATTTTCCATAAAGATTCGAGAAATACTAGAAGTAGTGTAGGGATTACGAACAACGCAAAAGTGAGCATAATTTGTAAGGCGATCCACCATGACAAAAATTGTACCTTTTCTTGAGGGAAGCCCTTTGATGAAGTCCATTGATATATCAGTCCATATTGAGTTCGGGATGGGTAAAGGTTGTAGCTTTCCAGGACTTTCCACTGTCTCACCTTTATATCGTTGATATACATCATATTGTGCCACAAATTTAGCAATAATATTTTTCATCCCTACCCAATAAAAAATTTACTTAATTCTCTTATAGGTTCTAAAGAACCCAAAGTGCCCAGCTATAGGTGTAGAATGCATCTCTTGAAGGATGATCTTTACGCAAGTAGAATTTGGCACAAGCACAATGCGTCCCTTATAGAGCAATTCTTTTGAGTCCCAACTATAATGAGCCACGGAGCTTGGTGTTTCCTCCAATTTTTTTATGATCGTATAGGTCTCTGGATCTTCCTACCATTCCTTCTTAATATTCTCAAGGAAGTCACTGGTCGAAAGTGAAACAACATTTTCTTGCTCAGGTAGCTGCGAAAGCGCATCTACAATAACATTTTCTTTCCCCTTTTTGTAAGTTATTTCATAATCATATCCAAGAAGCTTTGTTACCTATTTTTGTTTCTTGGACGAAGATATTGCTAGTTATAGGTGCTCAGCAAGCCAATCACGTGAGTGATGGCACGTGTGACTTGATACGGAATCTTTTTGCTTATTATATTTTGGCATATAACACTTTATATGAATTATTGCATATATGCATGTATATATTGTGATGTCCTTGGATTTGTGCAATGAGAATCGGATTGTGATGACATCACGATAATGAGATCGATTCACATTTAAACATAGATCCTAAATAATCCCGGTCATAGGTTACTCGAGAGGGACATCGTGATAACCGGACAAACTGGTGTGCTGTATACCCGTCCATATGATGAATGCAACTGG